>CM053027.1:295125012-295402512 GCA_028564925.1 Lithobates sylvaticus | reverse complement strand
TACAATTCGGCTGACGATCGGGGAGCTCCTCACAGCCTCCCCTCCTATCAACGAGTATTGGGGGGCCTCAAAGGCCCCCTGCAGCAAGGGGCCCGGTCGCCATGGCGATCTTGGCGACCCCTATAATTCCGCCACTGGTACCAACTATGCTCATGTGCCATTGGCTATTTAGTAGGGATGAGCCAAACACCCCTGGTTCAATTCGCACCAGAACTTGCAAACAGGCCAAAAATTTGTGCGAACACCGTTAAAGTCTATGGGACACGAACATGAAAAATCAAAAGTGCTAATTTTAAAGTCTTATATGCAAGTTATTGCCATAAAAAGTGTATGGGGACCCGGGTCCTGCCCCAGGGGACATATATCAATGCAAAAAAAAGTTTGCAGTGATTTTAACAATGCTTAAAGCAAAACAATAAAAATGAAATATTTCTTTAAATATTGTGCATGGAGGGGATGTCCTTAGTATGCCTGTAAAATAGCGCATCTTTCCCATGTTTAAAACATTACCGCAGAAAAATTTCTAAAGGAAAAAGATGTCTTTTAAAACTGCTCGCGGCTGTAATGTATTGTCGGGTCCTGGCAATATAGATAAAAATCATTGAAAAAAACGACGTGAGTTACCCCCAGTCCATGAATATTAAGGGAAGCCCTGCATCAAAAAAAAATAAAAATTGCGTGGGGGGTCACCCCACAATTAAGGGGAACCCTGCGCCAAAATTTGAAAAAAAATGAATACCAGACCCTTATCCGAGCATGCAACCTGGCAGGTCGCAGGAAAAGAGGGGTGGACTAGAGAGCGCCCTCCCCCCCCCTGAACCATACCAGGCCACATGCCCTCAACACGGGGAGAGTGCTTTGGGGTCCCCCCAAAACACCTTGTCTCCATGTTGATGGGGACATGGGCCTCATACCCACAACCTTAGCCTGGTGGTTGTGGGGGTCTGTGGGCGGGGGGCTTATTAAAGGGGGCTTCCAGATTTCGATAATCCCCCCCGCCTACAGACCTACACAACCCAAAGCACCTCCCCATGTTGAGGGCATGTGGCCTGGTACAGTTCAGGATGGGGGGTCTGCTCTCTCATCCACCCTCTTTTCCTGCGGCCTGCTAGGTTGTGTGCTCGGATAAGGGTCTGGTGTGGATTTTGGGGGGACCCCCCACACCATTTTTTTTTTTACTTTTGGAGTGAGGGTGTACCTTCTGGGTCCATACTAGACCTACTAAACCCGAAGGGACTGGAATAGACCTGGGGAGAACCCCACGCAATTTTTTTTATTTAGCGTGGGGGGGGGTCCCCTCCGAATCCATACTAGACCTGAAGGGCCTGGTATAGACTTGGGGGGACCCCATGCATTTTTTTTGCACTTATTTTGGCTGGCATTTTTTTTACTTTCAGTGGGGAAGCCGCTGACAGCTGATGACTCATTGGTTGTTAAGGATGCGGCAGCTGGCTTCCCGGCCCCCTGGTTAGCAACCAGTGTTAAAATAATAACCACAAAACACATCAAAAATCGCATCACAAATGCAACAGTTGCATTTCTGGTGCGGTTCCATTGAAATCTTTTACAAGCAAATCGCGTGAAAAAAGTCCCTGACCACTTCCAGAAACGCACTGGCCGCAAAACGCATAGATGTGAACTAGTATCATAGAAAACCGTGTTAAATGGTCTGTAGAGTGTTTATGCAAACGGCAAAACACACTAAAAAAAATGCATAGGTGTGAACCTCAACAACAACTCATATATAAAGATTCCACCTTTATCATTTACTTGCAGGTGTGCTGAAGAAATTCGTATTTTTTTTGTGCACAAATACATATAGAAATAGGATATAAGACAGTTATTGCACTTCCCCAAATCCACCAGCCCCAAAACTCTTTAATGTCTCTTTAAAACAATTTAGACATAGTTTTAGGACCTGAGAGATGAGACAACTTCTCTACACAAAGCAGCATATTTGGGATTTGAACGCAGATGCTCAGTAGAAGTTCTAATCTCTAAGCCACGGAGCTGCCACATAAATACAAATAAATACTGCATTTCTTTGGACATACAGGTGATGGAATTGCATTGCTCAAGAGTTATTCTTCTTTATTTATTCTGTGATATTTGGTGACTCTTTGTGGGTGAGTGTAGAATAATGATATTGCCCTCAATTTTTTGGGAATTACATTTTGATTCCTGATGTTGGTACACATATAACATTTTTGTTTTTTTGGGCTCAAATTATGATTGTTTGGAAATAATAAAAAGCACAAAAAATTGTGACTTATTTTAAATTTGCATGAGCAATGGTATTGTTTGTGGTTTGTAAAGACACCTGTGTGAGTTTGGGTAAAAATTGTTGTTAGATGGAGAGTAACAAGTGAAAGTGACAGAGAAAAATATATTTTACCAAAACATCAAAACATTCCACATTCTAGCACTCTTAAAAAGAAAATAGTTGAAGTAGAAGCAACAATGTTACAAAGGAAAATTTATTTCAGAGAAAGATACATTTCATCTCAACATTAAAAGGATTTATTTGTGAAAGTTACAATTGTTCCATTAGAATCAAGGCTAAAACTTGCATTGGACTATAACAGCGCCAATTTTCACTCCCAAAAAACACTCTTTAACACAGCACTCATTTTGGTATTTACTATAGCGCCCTGCAAAAAACACTGAAGCTAAAATGAAAGCTATTTGCAGGTCTGAGCATGCTCAGTTGCGTTGGCACCTAGTTGTACAGAGAGGGGGGATTTATCTCTTCTTAAGTCCCATACACACGGTCGGATTTTCCGATGGATTCTGTCCTATCGGACAATGTTGTCGGAAATTCCGACCGTGTGTAGGCACCATCGGACAGTTTCCATCGGATTGTCTGATGGACAAAGTCCTATCTCCTGCTGGATAGATTTTTTGACAATAAAGTCCGATCACACCAAATCCGATCGTGTGTAGCGTAGTCCGACGGACAAAGTGCTACGCATGCTCAGATCACATTACAAGACCAAAGCTATTGGCTACTAGCCTCTACGTAGTCCCGTCGTAGGCAACAAACGTCACCACGTTCAGAATGATCGGATTTTCCGACAACTTTGTCCGACCGTGTGTACGCAAAACCAACATCGGACAAAGTACGACGGACATGATCCGACGGACCTGGTCCTCGGATAATCCGAGCGTGTGTATGGGGCTTTAGACTTTTAAATATATTTCAGTGTATAAATCACTTTTTCACACAGTTTAAAAGCAGATTATCTTTAAACAATATACCGCATATTTCAGTACCATTTAGGCAATTATATTATGCTCTAAACATTATTTCCTTGTGCTCTACTCCAGGTTTTAGCAGTAAGGGTTTTGGCGCTATTTGTTTTCAGGGAACTATAGTAAATTTGATTTTGGGAGTATTTTTATCAGCGCTATGGTGATTACTGTTTTAGTGCTAATTTGCTTTAAATAGCGCTGCAGAGCTATAGTAAAATGACCCCCATTGTGTTGTTCTATCATATAAAATCCCAATAAAATACATTTACGTTTTTGGTTGAAACATGACAAAATGTAGAAAATTTCAAGGGGTATGAATACTTTTTCAAGGTACTGTATATATGAGGAAGTGCATTGTTATTTTTCAACATGAATTTAAGACAAAAGTATTAATTTCAGAGAACTATTTATGCATATATTGCATGTCTAGGTATTCCCTATAACATAGCAAATGTTCACTTGCTAAGTTCAATTCCACTTTAATACATAGTGCAGTATGTTATATTTGTGCATTATAGCTTTGCCTTGAATTTTACTTGCTACAGGTTTATAGCATATTTTTATAGAACAAATCACTTATACTAACAATATCTATAACTGCCTTTAAATAACATTTGATATGCAAGTATTTTATTTTCTCTTGTTCTACCGACATAACTTGTCCTTGTTTTACCCTTTGTGGACTAGAAAAGATGTATAATAGCGATACTTAATACTTACACAGAAAAATATGTAGATGTTGAAAGCCAAAGTCAGGAACATTCCTTCGATGATTGATGTTTGGATTAAGGACCTAATTAAACCCAAAACACAAAACCCTGAAGCTAAATATACTGTGCTTGTCTTAATCAAACAGTCACAGCTCTTGCGCAGTGTCACAGATGAGGGCACACATGTAGCTGTAAAAGTACTTACAGGGAGAGTTTTACAGAGCGCTTGTAAGACAGAATTAAATTATGACTTGGAAAAATATACATTGTTATACAAAGTGGTAATCTCATTGCCATGCTGCACAATATAGTACAAAATTTGAACAGATAATTAAGTTTTCTATTAAACCTCATAATGTACTATATTTTCAGACCCTTTCTGGTGCTTATTAACATTTTCCAAGGTTCAGCATTGATTGACACTTCCATGAAAGTTCTGGATACTAAAAGTAAAGGAACAATGTAAGCTAGTCATATTCACTAACCTTTTTCTTTATACTTGAACAGTTGATACAATTGTTTCTTCAAACTGTGTTTGCAATTGGCTTTTAGTGGTTTTAGAATTAATAGTAGCAATAATGTAACTTTTTTTGACCTTTTGCGTTTTCTTTTAGTTAGGGGTGATTTACCAGCAGGGCCGCCATCAGGAGGGTACAGCCGTTACAACTGTAAGGGGGCCCACCCGGGCCAGAAGAAGGCAGGACGGGTGAAGGGGAGCTGTGCTGTGCATTATAGAAATAATATCACAGCGTGTGCTCTCTGTGGCATTGAGCTCAGACATCAAACTCTTTACTGCCACCTCTGGCAACTATGTGCATGTGCACCCCTCGTGTACTGGGCTTTTCTTTGTCAGCAACATGTCAGCTTTGTGAAAACAAGCTGGGAGCAGGTAGGAAGAAATTTTTTACAAGTATGGGCTGTGAAGGAAAGGGAGGGGGCTGTTTATGTACAGGGCGGGGGCAGAGTCTTGTGTGTTTACAGATTTGTGTATGTGTGGGGCTGACATATATATACAGGTGTGTGGGGGTGCTGGGCTGACATATATACAGGCAGTGGTGGTGTGCCAATTAAGGGCGCACAGGTGCCGCCCCCTCTCTCCAGCCACCCATCTCTATGTATTGTATATGTAATCTATTCATGGCCGCTGTAGCCACACCCTATTCAGATGTCCAGCCCCTTTTCGGGCATCGGGCGACTAAGTTACAGCGGCAGGCGTGTATTTTTGAAGCACCTGATTAGAGTTATAGGCTCTAATAGGCTTCAAAAAAGGTGAACTGCGAGCACAGAGCTCGCAGTTCACCAAGGCAAGGCAAGAATCAGTCTCAAACTGTCTTGCCTACACACCGTCACACCAAATTCCGACGGTCAATAACACCGCGACATACAACACGTTCAACGGCAATATAAAAGGGAAGTTTAATGCTTCCGAGCATGCGTCGAATTGTTTCCGAGCATGTATCGGAATTTTGCATGTCGGAATTGCATTGACACGATCGGAAAATCCAATAGAAAGGTTTTCCGTCGGAAAAATTAAGAACAGGCTCTCCATCCAAAGTCTGTCGGAAATGCCGACAGAAAAAGACCAATGGGCATACACACGATACAATACAAATCCGATGAAAAGCTCCCATCGGACTGTTTCCATCGGAAATTCCAACCGTGTGTACACAGCATAACAGGTTTTCTTCTAAGATTTCCCTGTATTTGGCTCCATCCATCTTCCCATCAACTCTGACCATCTTCCCTGTCCCCGCTGAAGAAAAGCATCCTCAAAACATGATGTTACCACCACCATGTTTCACCACGGGGGATAGTGTGTTCAGGGTGATGTGCAGTGTTAGTATTCCGCCACACATAGCGTTTTGTTTTTAGGCCAAACAGCTTAACTTTGGTCTCATCTGACCAAAGAACCTTCTTCCACACATTTGCTGTGTCCTCCTCATGGCTTCTCACAAACTGCAAACAGGACTTCTTATGGCTTTCTTTCAACAATAGCTTTCTTCTTGCCACTCTTCCATAAAGGTCAGATTTGTGGCGTGCCCGACTAATAGCTGTCCTGTGGACAGATTCTCCCACCTGAGCTGTGGATCTCTGCAGCTCCTCCAGAGTTACCATGGGCCTCTTGGCTGCTTCTCTGATTAAAGGGGTTGTAAACATTCATGGTTTTTCACCTTAATGCATTCTATGCATTAAGGTGAAAAACTTTTTTTAGTGCTGCAACCCCCCAGCCCCCCCGTTTCACCTACCTGGATGCTGTCATCCTCTGTCCGGGAATGAGCACACCATCTGTAGCTGGTGTCTTGTGTCCTGATTGGATAGATTAATAGCAGCGCAGCCATTGGCTCCCGCTGCTGTCAATCAAATCCAATAATATGGCGCCAGGGGGCAGGGCTGTGAATGGACACAGATGCGGGACTCGGGAGCACACCCGCATGGGTGTCCACCAAGGAGAGCGCTTCTCCATCGTGGAAACTCGATGCGGGGAGGAGCCACCAGCGCCGCCATAGGAGCCCAAAAGAGGAGGTTCGGGGCCACTCTGTGCAAAACGAACTGCACAGTGGAGGTAAGGATAACATGTTTGTTATTTTAAAAAAAAACAAGGGGTTTACAATTACAACCCCTTTAATGCTCTCCTTGCCTGGCCTGTCAGTTTAGGTGGATGGCCGTGTCTTTGTAGGTTTTTAGTTGTGCCATACACTTTCCATTTTTGGGTGATGCTCTGTGCTCAGTGAGGTGTTCAAAGCTTGGGATATTTTTTTATATCCTAACCCTGCTTTAAACTTCTCCACAACTTTATCCCTGATCTGTCCAGTGTGTTCCTTGGCCTGCATGATGCTGTTTGTTCACTAAAGTTCTCTAACAGACCTCTGAGGGCTTCACAGAACAGCTGTATTTATACTGAGATTGCATTACACACACAGGTGGACACTATTTACTAATTAGGTGACTTCTGAAGGCAATTGGTTCCACTAGATTTTTGTTAGGGGTATCAGAGTAAAGAGGGCTGAATACAAATGCACGCCACACTTTTCAGATATTTATTTGTAAATAATATTTAATGTGGAAAACCATTTATCATTTTCCTTCCACTTTACAATTATGTGCCACTTTGTGCTGGTCTATCACATAAAATCCCAATAAAATACATTTACGTTTTTGGTTGTAACATGACAAAATGTGGAAAATTTGAATACTTTTTCAAGGCACTGTATACTATGCCGTGCAGTGCTGTGTCTTGGCCTAGGCCGACACATTTCGCACAAAAAACCCACGACCATTCCTCCACACGTCCCGCACAGATACAGCATCCAGCGACTTGCCTTGCTATATATCATGTGCACCGCACTCAGCACTGGCAGGAAGGAGCGCATACTTGGCGGGGGGAGCAACTGCCGCCCCCATAAAACGGACCATGAGTGACTGTCAGTGTCACAGGCCATACCTGGTGCACAATGCACATACTGGTGGAGGCGGAGCCGGAGCCTAATGCTCCGCCTACCCACCTCTGCACGGCATTATTACATGCTCTCCAGCTCAGGGAGTCAGACAGGGATGGGTCTCTTTGTTACCAGAGGAGGAGGAGAAGCAGCGAAGGGGGGAGGATGACCGCGGCGGCAGAAACCCTTGGGTAATTGATGAGAGCAAGTGAAACCATTTACATATATCCATTATGGATATATTTAAATGGATGGAAACAGCGATCCAGGAGTCAGGACCAATTTAAAAACTTGTATACGGTTACACAGGCAGCTTTTGTAACGCCGCCACTGTGCCCATCAATTGCCGCCACTGTGCCCATCAATTGCCGCCACTGTGCCCATCAAACGTAGCCACTGTGCCCATCAAATGCAGTCACTGTGTCCATCAATCACAGCCACTGTGCCCATCAATTGCCGCCACTTTGCCCATCAAACGCAGCCACTGTGCCCATCAAACGCAGCCACTGTGCCCATCAAACGCAGCCACTGTGCCAAGCAAATGCAGCCACTGTGCCCATCAATCGCTGCCACTGTGCCCATCAAATGCAGCCACTGTGCCCATCAAATGCAGCCACTGTGCCCATCAAATGCAGCCACTGTGCCATATCAAATGCTGCCACTGTGACTCATCAAATTCTCCCACTGTGCCCCATTAAATGCTCTCACTGTGCCATATCAAATGCTGACACTGTGCCCCCCGCCCGCCGTCTGCACTTACCTTTCTCGGTGGGACAGCTCCTCGATGTCTTCTCCCTTCCTCTCTTCATGTCCTCTATTATGATTGGATGCCTGATAGGGCGTATCTTAAATAGGAAGGGTGTGGCCTTGACAGGAAGGGTGGGTCATATTTAAATTAGGGGGTGCATGAGTTTAGTCAGGCCTAGGCCAGCACAAAACCTAAATACACCACTGATGCCGTGTCTGCATACTACCTGAAGAAGTTCCTAGATAGATGTGCCGCCTCTTGGGGCCTGTTACTAGATGGTTAACTGTTGTTATCCATTGAAGGGATACAGTTCTAGTATAAAATGTTTCTACCTCTTGTGGCCGGATATGTTCCATAAGCTAAATTTGATATCCACGATTTATAAAATATTATGGTTATTATGATAGAGTAGTCACAAAGTGCTCCCCACATCTCCCCCTGCTTTGTGTGGCTGTAAAACTATAGCCTAGTGCACATATTTAAACAATTGGATGAACAATCATTAAATTATTTTATGAATGTTTGTACCATGTTGAAAACAAGAATGCCATTAATGGTACAAAAAAGGACCCAGGAAATGTTCCCATGTATGCAGCCACATTCCAGCATAGAATCAAAAATGATGTAATGTGCCTGTGACCCTTCAAATTATAGTAATAATAATAATAATAATAAATAATTATTATTAATAATAATAATAATAATGATAATAATAATCATAACCCTTTATTTGTAATCCAAAAGATAATCTGTCCTGTATTCCTTGGCACAATCAATGATAAAGGGAACAGCAAGTAGATAGGGACTACCACTTCATGGTTAACAGTTAATTGTGCAATATTTATAATATCATAATCCCTATTTTAATACCCGAGTTAAAGTTATTTGCTTCTCCATAGTGCTGAGATAGGAAGAGTGGAGTAGGGCGGGGTATTTTTTTTTTCCTTTTTTTAAAATATGTGTGTCGTATATTTCTAAACTATTTCTACTTTATACACAATTGTGTGTGCATCAACCCCTGAAGAAGTGACGCTATGTCACGAAATGCAACGGGTTACACAGATGCAAGTTCACACCTATTATGAATTGATCTTCAAAACACTGTACCTGGCTATGAAATGAATATGTATATATTGACAAATCTGCTTGACTGTATGGCATTATGTGACTGCTGACCTGTTGAAAAATGTATCTACCAATAAATCTTTGCCTTTCTGATTTAATAATTGAGTGTGTTGTGCCTCATCTAAAGTCCCACGAGCAATTCATGTTTCCTTGTTATTATGATTTACCCACATTTTTCTCAGGTATTATTTTGAACCATGGGAGAAAACCAGTGTATAATCAAGCATTCCTGTAAAGAACAAGTATGATATGGGCAAACAGTGGTGGCTATTGAATTCAGGATCTTGCAGCAAGACCACAGTGCTCTTCCTTAGTTGGGGTTGGGATAGTTGGGGTTGTAAAGTGACAGAATGTTAATAGGTTAATGTAAAATAGGATTCTCTGTAAAACCTCTAATACTAACATTGAGCCTAGAGAATGCTCTGGATTCCTTTTAATATAAAATAATGTATTTTCTTATTTTTGTCAATATAAGCATGTGCTGCATACTTTTATCCTAAAATATCAGAGACCATACTGCTTCTTATATGAGTGGTTTGTTGTTTTCTCATCTGCAATATGTATCTAAAGAATATTTTCCCCTCCAAATTGAAGAGATGTTCTGTTGCAGATGGATAAATTGTCTGGGTAAAAGCCCTCATTATGTATTTTTATCAGCAACAGAAATGGCAGGAAATGAAAGATTGTGGCATGATAGAGGTTAGGAAACAAACCCAGTACAATTGTGAGAAAGGGAGAGTTTCTTACGTAATGTAACTATGGGCTATTGCACACATATATGCCTGAAGGAGTCTACACATTTGAGTGCAGAAAGAGATACATTGCACACTAATTATAAAACATATGGAAAATTACTAAGCTGTTTCAAAATAAATGGGTTTACAATGTATGAGGCAACCGTGTTCAAGTTTGAAAAAACTTAAATATGCTCTTGCAGGCTTTGCAATTTTACCCAGTAGACTCTCTTTGTAAGACCTGGACTTTTCTGATTGAGAAATAAGCTTCACCCATCCATTGTCACACCATCCAAAGACAATTCCATGAGTGGCTCCTGAGGCACTTTCATTGGATTGGAAGCAGAAGGAAGGACTCAGCTGGGGGGGGGGGGGGGGGGGAGTAATGATCATTACTATCACTGAAATCAATTAAGAAGAGGCTTAGCTTTGATGCTACAATGTGCCTGGCAGGTATGTTTTAAAATAGCATTCCATTATTAGACACATTAGAAAACTGGGGAATGTCTCCACTTTTTCCAAACTAAGGAATATCTCAACTTTATTTCCTTTGGTGGAAATATAAGTGCTCCAAGGTAGACAAGATCCTTAAAGCAAAGCTCCACCCAAAAGGGGAAGCTCTGCTTTTTTGCACCCTCCCCTTCCACTGCCACATTTGGCTTTTTTGGGGGGGGGGCGGGTACCTGGTTTTGACAGGTACCCGCTCCCACTTCCAGGTCAGATTGCCGTGGTGATCTACGACAATGTTTGGCCCCTCTTCCTTCTCCTCAGAAGACTGAGAGACCATTCAGAAAGTGCAGGGTCCCCCTTAATATCAATGCCAGACCTGAAGGGCCTGGTAATTGAATTTGGGGGAACCCCCACGCTTTTTTTGTTTTATCAATGACTTTCAATGACTGCTCTCTGTATTACGGGAGCTGACAATTCATTATAGCCGCGAGTGATTTTAACCACTTCAACCCCGCCCACTTTCCTATGACATCCACAAGGTGGATCTCCCATCCTGGGTGGACGTCATATGACGTCCTCCCATTCCCGGCCGTCTAGGGGGCATCACTCGGGACCCGGGGGGGGGTGCCCGGCAGCCGAAATGTCCCTGCGGGTGCCCGGGAATACAGCAGGACCGTGGATCTGTGTGTGTAAACACACAGATCCACGTCCTGTCAGTGGAGAGGAGACCGATGGTGTGTTGCCAGTACAGAGGAACACCGATCGGTCTCCTCCCCTTGTGAGTCCCCTCCCCCCACAGTTAGAATCACTCCCATAGGGAACATATTAACCCCCGCAGCGCCCCCTAGTGTTAACCCCTTCCCTGCCAGTCACATTTACACAGTAATCAGTGGAATTTTATAGCAATGATCGCTGTGTAAATGTGAATAGTCCCAAAAATGTGTCAAAAGTGTCCGAAGTGTCCGCCGCAATTGTAGACACTATAACTTTTGCGCAAACCAATCAATATACACTTGTTGCAATTTTTTTTTACCAAAAATATGTAGAAGAATACATATCGGCCTAAACTGAGTAAAACATTTATTTTTTCTTTTTTTTTTTAAATGGGATATTTATTATAGCAAAAAGTAAAAAATATTGTGTTTTTTTTTAAAATTGTCGCTCTTCTTTTGTTTATAGCGCAAAAAATAAAAACCGCAGAGGTGATCAAATACCACCAAAAAGAAAGCTCTATTTGTGGTAAAAAAAGGACATCAATTTTGTTTGGGTGCAATGTCGCACGACCGCACAATTGTCAGTTAAAACGACGCAGTGCCAAATCGCAAAAAGTGCTCTGGTAAGGAAGGGGGTAAAATCCTCCGGGGCTGAAGTGGTTAAATTGCTTTTTTTCCTGCAGAAATTACACTTTGTGCAGGGACAGTTCTAAGAACGGGAGACATGAGCCCCTTTAGGCTGGGTTCACACTGCTGCGAATTCTATTGCGAATTTGAGCTCTTGCGATCGCTCAAATTCGCAAGTCATTTAAATAACATCGTTTTCCATCAGATCCGTTCACATCAATGCGTTGCGAATTCAACCTGCGGGGAAAAAAGGTCCTGTGCGAGTTTCATCCGTGTGCGCTGCGAATTCAGCCCCATAGACTTCAATTGAATTTGCAATGAAACCGCAATAGTACATTCACATCACTGCGATATTATCTTTTTCTTCCCCCTCCAACTCCTCCCATCCATTCCCCCTCACAGCCCCACCCTTCCCCTCACTAACCCACTTCCTGTTTCTCCATGTGCTGTGCTGATCAGTTACTAAAATGGCTAGCAAGCGCACAAAGACCGGTGTTGAAAACGAGGATCTCATAAGGCTGGTCCAACAAAGGCAATACCTCTGGGACAGCAGGGACCCACGCCATAAAGACACAGGGAAGAAAAACACAGGATGGCTGGAGATTGTGAAGATCCTTTTTCCAGAGTGGGACAACCTGACACCTATTGTCCAGAAAGACCTGCGTAAGTACAACTGTCCCCATGCACTCTGAGCTTAGCTTAGTTAGTGTTAGGGTTAGGGTTAGGGTTAGTGTTAGGGTCAGGGTCAGGGTCAGTGTTAGTGTTAGTGTTAGGGTTAGTGTTAGGGTTAGTGTTAGTGTTAGGGTTAGTGTTAGGGTTAGGGTTAGGGTTAGGGTTAGTGTTAGGGTTAGGGTTAGGGTTAGGGTTAGTGTTAGTGTTAGTGTTAGTGTTAGTGTTAGTGTTAGGGTTAGGGTTAGGGTTAGTGTTAGGGTTAGGGTTAGGGTTAGGGTTAGGGTTAGGGTTAGGGTTAGGGTTAGGGTTAGGGTTAGGGTTAGTGTTAGGGTTATCTGTATTAGTGATATGGTATAGGAAGATCTATAGGTACGCAAATACACACACCCGCCCTGTGTAATAATTACAAGACACACATGTGAACATTATCAAATGTAATATTTTATTTAACAAAATTATATTTCAAACTGTAGTATGTTCAGCAGAGTGCAGTGATTTAAATTTTTAAGCCTCAATGGCATCTAGCTGCCATGATAGCTGCCCATTTTCTGACATGAAATACTCAGTGAAGTCCTGGCGAACATTTTCCCCATTGTAGTTGCCCCGGGTTCTGATCCATGTTGGCTCTTCAAGGTCATGCATCAGACTGTCCTCAAATAAGTAGCCATCTCTAGCACGGACAAAATTGTGCAATAAACAGGCTGCTTTCACTGCACCAATGGCGTGCTCTGTGCTCAGGCATATCGATGAGTGCAGGAAACGCCACTTATTAGCAAGTATGCCAAACGCACACTCCACTACGCGCCTTGCCCTTGTGAGTCGGTAATTAAATACCCTCTTTTCAAGGGTAAGTCCTCTTTTGGCATATGGCCGTAGAAGTCGCTCAGATATAGGAAATGCCTCATCCCCAACAAACACATATGGCTCCAGCGGTTGTGTAGTTCCAGGAAGTGGTTGACTATCTGGAAGGTCCAATGTGTTCTCACGAAGCATCCTTCCAAAGGATGAATGAGAAATGACGCTTGAGTCTGAACTACTGCCATATGAACCAATATCAACATAGGTGAATGAATAATTGGCATCGGCCACCGCCATTAAAACGAAAGAGAAATACTTTTTGTAATTAAAGTATTTGGAGCCACTGCGAATTGGGCTGATGATCCTGATGTGCTTCCCATCTACTGCACCCACACAATTGGGGAAATTGCACCGCTGCCAAAAAACTTCGGCTATTTTAGCCCAGTCTTCCCTTGTAGGCTTCTTCATCACCAACTCTTTTAGCACTTGCCAGATAGCTGCACAAGTTTCATGTACAATCGAACTCACTGTAGATTTTCCCAGCTTGTATTCAAAATGTAAACTAGAAAATGAATTCCCTGTAGCTAGGTACCTGAAAGGAAAGAGAAGCATAATTACTATTATTCGTACTTTTTTCACAGTTTTCGCTCTCAAGACGAGGTGGCGGAGTCTACGTGACACATATACCAAATATGAGAAGACTCTGCGAGAGACCAAGAGTGGCTCAGCTGCCTCAAGGAAAAAGCCATACGCTTTTGCTGGCTACCTTGCTTTTCTTAAACCAGTCCTGGAACTGCGGAAGTAAGCAATTAAGTGTCCCTCCCCCTCCCCCCCCCTTATTACCCTCACTCCTTCCTTCCTCCCTCAATCTACCTGATTTCCTTTTTTTGTAATGTGGCTAACATATAAATTACCATCTATTGACACAATGATTTCTTACAAAACTTTTATATTTTACAGCACCGAATCAAGTTGGGGGGGGGGGGGGAGGAGAATGCTGTCGAAGCACCTGCTGAGGAGGAGGAGGAGGAGGAAAATGTGGGCTGCAGCCCTTTGCAACAGTCCCCAATGAATCAGTCTGGTCTGGAGGAGCCCTTGGCGGCTGAAGCATCACAGGCTCCCATGCAATCACAGGCTGAACAGAATCCTGTAGTGCACAGATATAATCGGCGCCAGCAAATGAAAAGGAAAGCTCAATTGCAGGAGGAGGATGATGGCACTAGGCAGCTGATTAACATTGTGACTGGGATTTCAGAACAAATGGAGGGACAGCGCTGCCCTCACACTTTGTTCATAATGAGCTTGCTTCCCCTAGTTAAAGAGGTCCCTGAGGAAAATTATTATGCAATGCGGATGGCGGTCCAGGAGTGCATACACTCTTTCAGTGTTCACAGACAGCCGTCCTCAAAAACGGTACAATCTACCCATGGTTATGTATCAACCAACCATCCTCCTCCACCCCAAAAAGTCCTAAACCCTTACCCTTCAAGTTTTGATAATGTCCCAAGTATTTATGAAATGAATACTTCTGGAACCCCACATCCCATTCCATCTCCTATTCCTGCTGTGATTTCCCCCCCTATCGGGTCCCTATCAATGCCTCCCACCAATTCTGGAGTTCCCTTACACAGCAGACCACCCATTGTACACCCAAATGCACCCAGAGAAGCCCATGGCGGCAACTACTTTAACAAATTACCCCCTGTGGCCTCCAACAAACCTCCAGTGTCCTCTACAATGCTTCGAATGCCCTCAAACACGCAGCAAACATACTCGAATTACTTGAGTGCACCCTTGAGGAAATACTCTGAGGTTCCAACTTCCTGGGCCGAGTTCTAACTATATGCCAAGTATTACGGAAAGGGGTGCCGAGACCTTTTATGATCTGTGAAACTAATGTTGATTTTTGTGTTTGGTTATTTTATATAATGTTTTATTTTCTGTTAATTTATTTTTTATAACATTACATTTTTGTGATACTGTACAATGTTCACATAGTTTGTGTTATTTTAATATATTTTATTCTTGTGCAGATGTTTATAGCCTATTTTAGCTTTTTAGATTGTTACCAAAAATTCTGAATAAAAATATAAATATTCCTATAGGATATGTTGCAGTAGTTTCTATTTCATATCATTTACAAGATTACCTTAAGGTGACCAGTAATCGCTCTGCAGGATCCACGCTCATCCTGAAGTTGGTATTTTGATGTTCCAAATAGCTGTATGTCAGTCGTAACAATTCGTCAAAGCTAAAATTGATATATATACAAAAAAGGGTTGATATTACATAGATAAGGGAACATTTATCAGATGACAAAGTGAACTGAAAGGGAGGTAAGCTCTAGGTAAGCCCTAACCCTAATCTCAACCCTAATCCTAATCTCAGCCCTAACCCTAATCTCAGCCCTAACCCTAATCTCAGCCCTAACCCTAATCTCAGCCCTAACCCTAACCCCAGCCCTAACCCTAATCCTAACCCTAATCTCAGCCCTAACCCTAATCTCAGCCCTAACCCTAATCTCAACCCTAACCCTAATCTCAACCCTAACCCTAATCTCAGCCCTAACCCTAATCTCAACCCTAATCTCAACCCTAACCCTAATCTCAGCCCTAACCCTAATCTCAGCCCTAACCCTAACCCTAATCTCAACCCTAACCCTAACCCCAGCCCTAACCCTAACCCTAACCCTAATCTCAACCCTAACCCTAATCTCAGCCCTAACCCTAATCTCAACCCTAACCCTAATCTCAACCCTAACCCTAATCTCAGCCCTAACCCTAATCTCAGCCCTAACCCTAATCTCAGCCCTAACCCTAATCTCAACCCTAATCTCAACCCTAACCCTAATCTCAGCCCTAACCCTAACCCTAATCTCAACCCTAATCCTAACCCTAATCTCAGCCCTAACCCTAATCTCAGCCCTAACCCTAATCTCAACCCTAACCCTAATCTCAACCCTAACCCTAATCTCAGCCCTAACCCTAATCTCAGCCCTAACCCTAATCTCAGCCCTAACCCTAATCTCAACCCTAACCCTAATCTCAACCCTAACCCTAATCTCAACCCTAACCCTAATCTCAGCCCTAACCCTAATCCCAGCCCTAATCCCTAGAGATATTGGGGGAAGGGATACAGGGGGAGGTAGGTAGGGGGGGGGCAGAAGGAATTTTACTCACCTGCTCACTGACATGCGAGTGTAGTTAAAGAATTTGGCATTATGTGCACGTAGATCATTATATATGAGTCTGAACTGTCCTCTGTGCTCACGATTAGCAATCACAGGGTGGACCCAGTATCTTCGACGTGTCTGCATCATCCTCCTCCTCAACCTGGCTTTTTTCTTTTTTAGCAGGACTGCAGCAGTAGCAGTAACTGCTGCCATAAGCAAAGGCAATGACTGCTGATACATGCTGACACAATGTTCTTCTCCACACACTACACAGGAACCAGGAAGACAACAGGAAGTGATACAGCTCTTTTTTACGTTTGCATAAACACTGGACTCTATTGGACAGACATAAAATCGTGCTCCCCTCCCAAAATTACAACCAATTCGCAATGTTTGCCTAGATTCGCAGTACGTTCGCAAGTACATATGAAGAATTCGCAATGCAAAATCGCGACGCGATCGGATCAAAATCGCGGCAAAATTCGCAGCGCAGCAGTGTGAACCCAGCCTTACAGGCATACTATACACACCCCCCAGGTACGAAATTTAAAGGAATATTGCACTTTTATTGTTTCACTTTAAGCATTATTAAAATCACTGCTCCCGAAAAAAACGGCCGTTTTTAAAAGTTTTTTTTGCATTGATACATGTCCCCTGGGGCAGGACCCAGGTCCCCAAACAATTTTTATGACAATAACTTTTTAAAAATCAATGACTTTCAATGACTGTTCTCTGTATTACGGGGAGCTGACAATTCATTATAGCCGCGAGTGCTTTTAACCACCTGATTACTTTGCACTTAAACCCCCCTCGTGACCAGACCAATTTTCAGCTTTTGGCGCTGACGCACTTGGAATGACAATTGCGCGGTCATACAACACTGTACCCAAATTAAATTTTTATCATTTTTTTCCCACAAATAGAGCTTTCTTTTGGTCGTATTTAATCACAGCTGGGGTTTTTTATTTTTTGCGAAACAAACAAAAAAAGATGGAAAACAAAAAAAAATAAAAAAATCATGTTTAATAGTTTGTTATAACATTTTGCAAACAGGTAATTTTTCTGCTTCATTGATATGCGCTGATGAGGCGGCACAGGTGGGCACTGATAGGCTACACTAGTGGGCACTGATAGGCTGCACTGGTGGGCACTGATAGGCTGCACTGGTGGGCACTGATAGGCTGCACTGGTGGGGACAGATAAGTCGGTACTGATGGGGACAGATAAGTCGGTACTGATGAGGACAGCAAAGATGGCACTGATGTGCACGGATGGGTGGCACGGATGGGTGGCACGGATGGGTAGCATGGATGGGTGGCACCGATGGGCACTGATGGATGACACTGATGGGCACTGATGGGTGGCACTGATGGGTGGCACTGATGGGCACTGATAGGTGGCACTGGGCACTGATGGGCACTGGTAGGTGACACAGATGAGCACTGGTAGGTGACACAGATGAGCACTGGCAGGTGACACTGATGTGCAGCACGGCACATTGCAGTGAGAGGGACTGCCGCCGGTGATCGGCTTTTTTTTTTTTTTTTCTCCTCGCGCTGTCAGCGCGAGGAGGAAAAAGAGCCGATTACCGGCTCTGTTAGTATCACATGATCAGCTGTCATTGGCTGACAGCTGATCACGTGGTAAGGGTTCGGGATCGACCCCTTACTCGGATCTGTGATCCAGCGAGTCTCACAGACTCGCTGATCACAGAGCGCGCCGCGCGCGCCCTTCAGGGGGCGCGCAGGCAGCTTGTGTCCGGGACGACGTCAATAGACGTAGCCCCGGCACAATAGATCCGCGCTGTAGCCGTCATTTGGCTATAGCGCGGGTCTATAGTGGTTAAAAGGCTTTTTTTACCTGCAGAAATGACACTTTGTGACAAACTGACAGTAACTTTTTAAAAAGCACCATTACATTGCCGAACACCGAACTCTAGCCCGAACATACAGTAAATTGTTCGGGTTCGGGTTCGGGACCCAAAAACCCAAAAGTCTGGTACGAACCCGAACTTTACAGTTCGGGTTTGCTCAACCCTAATTATATCCTTAACATACAGCATTTTTCATATCATTTTTAAAGTACTTGGATGTTCTGGGGGAACATCTACAGGCAGCAGCTGGGGAAATGTATTACAATAAAATAAACATAAATTAATAAAATAAATAAAATCATGCCCATTGACCTAGAAAAAAGAGATTACAGTCTTAAACATTTGGCTCCCATTGATTTCAGTGGAGTTCAGATTTGGCACCTTAGTCATGCTTGTGAACCCACATCAACCCAGAACCAGGTACGTTTGGCTCATCTCCAATTCTGATAAAGCCTCATGCAGGCAAAATATGTTAATGCAAAAACCCTAACACACTGACTAGCATCCCTGTTTGGTCATATGGCTACAGAAAGAGATGACACTTTCCTATCATTTACCAAATGTTTTATGCACAATATGTCACTATCCTCAAAGAAGAACTAATCAAGTTGATCAAAATGTAGAGGTGATGGAAAGTAAGAAAGTGCTGGAAGGACTAATTGGTCATAAGCGGAGCACATAGCTAAGCCTCATGCTCAGTGCAAAATACCTGCAGTTTATAGACAATAGCACCTATAAGAGGTGAATGAATAGTATGGAATACTTATCAACTGTCCTGGATATGCCAGGACGGTCCTGCTTTGGCCATTGTCCTGCAACGGTTGTATTGCAGACTGTGCTACACAGAACATTTGCAGCTATGTTCCACTCCTCATTCTGTACATTGTGCTGTACATTTCCTAATCCACAAGGCCCCATACTGTACATTCCATATTCACACCACCTATTTACTAATGGGATGTCCAAAAGCAAACCCCTAAGGAGTGGGCAACACAGCAAACAGCTCACAGTCCCGAAAAACCCCAAGAAGGAAACACAAGGGAGGTATAAAAACTATTACCCACCGAAGGGTGGGTGCTGATGGTACAGCTGCAGGCGGGATCCGCCAAATGTCTGAATGTCCACCACCTAAAACTGCAGGAATATAGGATGGGTGAAACCCTATTCATCAGACCATAGGCTCAAATAATGATTTGATGAGAGATATCTCCCAGGGATGTTTTGGAGCAGGACATAATAAGGGAAGAATTATGTCCTAAGGAAGGAGGAAAGCAGAAACCACCTTGGTGGAAAGGAGGCCGTAAGCCTAAGGACAGCCCTAGCCATTTTCAACACCAGAAAAGTTCCATGTAGAATAAGGTGCCAACTAAGAGGTGATAGTTTTGAGAAAAGGCACCTTGTGGGCCAGCTAAGGAAAAAGTCTTTATATGCTCAAACAGCAGTTTATGAAGGGTCAACAACATTAGGGTAAAGTCCCAGAGATTCATTGGTGAGCGTACAAGGAAAGCAATATGCGTGACAATTGGAAAAAAGCCTTAAAGTGGTTATAAACCTCTGAACCAAGCATATCTTCATATAATGTGTACTTAGTGCAATCCGTAGCACCCAGTGTGGATCCTTCCTCTGCTATCTGCATCTATCACTTTTGAAAGTCTTTTTGGGCACTAGGCAGTTCATGGTGATGCACCCGCCCCCTCCTCCCTTTAGCTTACAGTAGGTGATATGTCCATGGTAAGTAAAACTCAAAGAAAAAGGATGGCACTAAATCTCTGTGGAGTTACTAAGTAAATCAGTCACATATATAAACTATGCAATCATAAATCACGTGTCACTAATAAATATAATATAAATGTGAAGAAAGGAAAAGCAAGCAATGAAAAACTATATAAACACAAAATATAAATAATTTGGTCACTTTGAGGGACTTCACAATAGTTTATGATAACAGAGTCCAATGTAAAAATAGTGAAATTCACAGAAACCAGTTCAAATAATAGAGTGCTGTGAACCAGTGATGTTTGAAGCAATAATGCAATCAGGTGCTCAATCCAAAACCAATCCACCACCGTGTGCAATGGCCGCTCACCTTAAGGTAGAAAGTAATGTGCTTCAATAGGGTAGTAAATCCTCATGGGGAGAATGTCATCCACTAACAGATAGTGCTCGGCCCACACATGGAACAGAAATATAGATCCTCACAGTGTAGTACAATAAAACAATCACGTGACTTTAAGTCACGCGACAGTGACGCAACGCGTCAGTCAGAGCTGGTTGACATCACTTCTGGTCATGGCCGAGACCGGATGTTCGGATTTGTGTACGCTGTACAGATTTGTGACCCCTCGGTTACTGCCAGTTAAGCGCACTAGCGCTCTTTTATATGTAAGTTACTACTGTGTTTTTAACCACTTCACAACCGGCCCATAGCCGAAAGACGGCTACAGGCCGGTTGCTTAACTCTGGGAGGGCGTCATATGACGTCCTCACAGAATTCCTCTCTCGAGAACATCCGTGATCGCCGGGTCCAGAGGACCCGGCGGATCACGGTAAATCGCCATCGCGGCCATCGCGGCCGTTTACCACGTGATCCCTCCGTCAAATGACAGAGCGATCACATGTAAGCAAACCGGCGTCATTTGATGACGCCGGTTGTTCTCCTCTCCTCTCTCTGTACCGATCGGTACAGTGTGAGAGGAGAGGGGGAGGGATCGGTGGCAGCAGTGCTGTGGGCGGGATCTGTAGTGCCCACAGCCTGCCCTGCAGTCACCACCGATCCATCCATCCATGCTCAGCCATCCCTCCATACCCTGCAATACACAGCAATAGCCTGCAGTGCCATACTCTGCGATACTCTGCAATACCCAGCGATACTCTGCCATACCCAACGATACTCTGCCATACCTCCTCTGTAACTCAAAACATGTAACCAGTAAAAAATTTTAAAGCGCCGCCTATGGGGATTTTTAAGTAGCAACGTTTGGCGCCATTCCATGAGCGTCTGCAATTTTGAAGGGTGACATGTTGGGTATCTATTTACTCGGCGTAACTTCATCTTTCACATTATGCAAAAACATTGGGCTAAATTTACAGTTTTGTTTTTTGTAAAGCACAAAACTTTTTTTTCCCAAAAAAAACGCGTTCGAAAAATTGCTGCGCAAGTACCGTGCTAGAGAAAAAGTTGCAATGACCGCCATTGTATTCTCTAGGGTCTTTGCTAAAAAAACATATATAATGTTTTGGGGTTCTATGTAATTTTCTAGCAAATAAATGATGATTTTTACATGTAGGAGAGAAACACCTGATGGCGCTCCCTGCATGTTGGGCCTCTGTATGTGGCCACGCTGTGTAAAAGTCTCACACATGTGGTATCGCCATACTCGGGAGTAATAGCAGAATGTGTTTTGGGGTGTAATTTGTGCTATGCATATGCTGTGTGTGAGAAATAACCTGCTAATATGACAATTTTGTGAAAAAAAAAAAATGGCATGTTAGGGTCTCAAGAAATGAGATAGGCCGTCAGTACTTCAGGTGTGATCAATTTTCAGATATTGGCACCATAGCTTGTGGACTCTATAACTTTCACAAAGACCAAATAATATACCCCAATTTGTACTTATTTTTACCAAGGATATGTAGCAGTATAAATTTTGGCCAAAATTTATCAAGAAAAATTACAAATTTTCTAAATTTTATAACAGAAACGAAGAAAAATTCATTTTTTTCCCGAATTTTCAGTCTTATTTCTTTTATAGCGCAAAAAATAAAAAACCCAACGGTGATTTAATACCACCAAAAGAAGCTCTATTTGTGTGAAAAAAAGGACAAAAATTTCATATGGGTACAGTGTTGTATGACTGAGTAATTGTCATTCAAAATGTGAGAGCACCAAAAGCTGAAAATTGGTCTGGTTATTAAGGGTGTTTAAGTGCCCAGTGGTCAAGTGGTTAATAAATCGTTTTGTTGTACTACACCATAAGGATCTATATTTCTGTTCCATGTGTGGGCCGAGTACCATCTGTCAGTGGATGACATTCTCCCCATTAAGGATTTACTACCCTATTGAAGCACATTACTTTCTACCTTAAGGTGAGCGGCCATTGCACACGGTGGTGGATTGGTTTTGGATTGAGCACCTGATTGCACTATTGCTTCAAACATCACTGGATCCCAGCACTCTATTATTTGAACTGGTTTCTATGAATTTCACTATTTCTACATTGGGCTCTGTTATCATCAACTATTGTGTAGTCCCTCAAAATGACTAAATTGTTTATATTTTGTGTTTATATCGTTTTTCATTGCTGGCTTTTCCTTTCTTCCCATTTATCATATATTTATTAGTGACACATAATTTATGATTGCATAGTTTATACTGTATATGTGACTGATTTACTTAGTAACTCCACAGAGATTTAGCGCCATCCTTTATCTTTTCGTTTTATTTGCATTATATGTGGTGACACTATAGGGATTTAGCAGCTTTATCTATTATTTTTACCACACCTGGTAGCGGATCAGTATAGTTTTCTTTTTCAAAATTGTTGTTTATAGCGCAAAAAACAAAAACCACAGAGGTGATCAAATACCACCAAACGAAAGCTCTATTTGTGGGAAAAAGGACGTCCATTTTGTTTGGGTACAGCGTCACACGACCGCGCAATTGTCAGTTAAAGCGATGCAGTGCCGTATCTCAAAAAATGGCCCGGTCATTAAGCAGGAACATTTTCCGGGGCTGAAGTGGTTAAAGTCCCCTTTTCTTGCTACCACATACAGTATATGCATTGTTGGCCAGCAAGAACTCCAGACCAAGTGCTAAAAACTGCAATACATATAAAGAAGCTGTTTTACCTTCAAAGGGATTTACATTTACATCTATACAACACCACAGCCCCTAGCAGAATAGGAAACCAGATATTTCTCTGCTGCAGTTTCACTTTCAAGTACATGTCTTCTTCCAACTCTCACACTGAGAATATACAGTGAAAGGAGGAGCAGCACATTTTGAAAAGTTTAAATGCAGGTACTTACACTATTAGCAGTTAAAATACCATTAATAATGTATTTTTAAACACAGAGCTGCACAAATGTGTGGCTTTTATATATGCCTGGAGTTGGGGCTTAAATTAAAAACAAAATATCATGTACTAATAACCAGTTATTGAGATCACAGTAGATATATTTTCTGCAACAAATGGTTAGCATGCTTCCCTCCGTAAGACCATTTACATATTTAACACATTCTAAGGAAAGCAGCAGTAACTGTAATGGTTTTCAACTGTTGATGACCTTGTAAAATATGTTGCTGGTCCCTTGATGAGTGCCAGTTCTACATCTTCCTATTAGGAATCATGCAATATTTGACATGTGTGTGCATGTGCATATTATTTTAAAAAATGCAACTGTGTGTATGCTCCATCGGACTTTTGCTGGTGGAATTCCAGCCAGCAAAAGATTCAGAGCATGTTCTCGATTTTTCGGTCGGAAAAAGTTCCGATCGGAAATTCCAATCATCTGAAGCAATTCCGACGTGCAAAATTCCTACGCACGCTCGGAAACAATTCGACGCATGCTCAGAAGCATTGAACTTAATTTTCTCGGTTCGTTGTAGTGTTGTACGTCACCGTGTTCTTGACGGTTGAAAGTTCAGCGAACTTTTGTGTGAGCGTGTGTATGCAAGCCAAGCTTGAGCGTAATTCCGTCGAAAAAAAAACATCCAAGATTTTTCCGAAGGAAATTCCGCTCGTGTGTACGCGACATTACATGACAACAGGCTATTACCCTTCTCAGTCAGAAATTTTTCTGTTTTTAGTGATGGAGTACTTTCTTATAAAGACAGGCAAAAACATAAGAAAAGATAGCCCTTGCCAGTTAGCATTGCAAAATCCGTCAGTTTAAACTGATCACTGTCAGACTCCTGTAGAGTATAACATTATCATTCACATTTCCAAAGCCTTGAGGGAGGAACAATATTTATGCTCTACAGCTAAATACATTCTGGAGGAATTGAAAGCAGAGTCTGGAAAAGAGCAGGGGAATTTTTAATTAGATCTTAATGGCTCTCTAATTACTCTGCACACAGTGAAGGAGAACTAGTGTTTATTTTACACTGTCAGCTGTAAGTAGGGGGCTATAATTTTAGGAGATATCTGAGGCAGGAGACCAAAGTACTTTAACTGCCGCACTCAGCATGTATCTCATAGAAAATGGGGCCCGAGTGTCAATGTAAGACACTATATAATACAGCACTCTGCCTGTTGAGACACTAAGATTTAGGCAGGTCTCTTAGGTATACATGACAGATTTCTGCATATTTATTCTAACAGGGAAAGGCTCATTTTCTGAATGCTTGTGCAGTGCCCATTCAGATAATGAACCATTCAGATAATGAACCATTCCCCATTATAGGTGTTTTCACTCACAATGCCAGAAGTAACATCAACTCAATATTCATTACTAGGTTCTCTTCTTTTTCCCCATGAATACGAATTAATTAAAGTCTTTTTTTGTTGCCGTCTGCTCAGAGGAACTTCATGTTGTCTATACCTTACACAGTGGATGCCAGAATAATCTGCACGGGTTTCTTTCTGCTTCAGGATAATATGGAGGCTGATGAGTTCTTTCCAGCTGCTTTGCACAGCTTAGAGCTATTACAAACGCTATAATCACAACTGGAGAAGCCCTTCGCTAATGGCGTATTTCCAGCCACACTTGCCCTTTGCCAGTATATGGCTTATGAAACTCTAAACCGGCAAGTTATAAAACAGGGGAGGTGTCAGTATTTTGCACTGTGTTCATTGCACACTGTCATTTCATTATAGGTGGGCAGCATAAGCAAAACTCTCAACTCTCAAGATAAGTTTCAGGAGGTAAACAGGCAGCAGGCAGGTAATGTAGGCACCCTATGATGTTGGCACATATCTTCAGTTATTATCCAGAGCATTTCTTAACCTTTTTTTTAGACACGGCATCCTTTTAAAGTATGCAAAATCTCAAAAGCAACCCAGTCTAAAATGTAAAAAACCTAAATGTTACCTGGGATGATGCACATATTTGCCTAGATGAAATTGACATGACATCCAACCCTCCTTTACATCAAAGGTCCCCTCATCATATGAGAGTCTTCCCATCATGTCAAAGTGACACCTATTACATTAGATTATCACTTTTCACATCAGAGTTGCCCCCTGTTACATTTGGAGACCACCCTATCACACCCAGAGGCCCCCTTCACATCAGAGTCCCCACTTTTATCTTTTATCCTCTCCTGAATGCTGGGGATGTCACTTGTCCTGGATCAGCTTTATTAGTTGTCATGGTGCGGGCATGTCAAAGCAACGAATGACACCCTGTGTCCTGGCCTTACAGCCACATTAGTTGTTATTGTGCTGATGGTGAGCCCATCAGCACCATGACAAAATATAATGCTGATCTTGCAGCAGAATAAAAAAATGGCACCCCAGTTTGGAAACGCGGATCTAGATCATCCAAGGAGCCCTAAATCATAGGGGGATTACTTAAACTGGACCAGCCAGGATCTGGAGCAGTTGGACATAGTAATCAATCAACTTCTAACTTCAGCTTGTTCTGTTATCTCTCATCAAGCCAGTAGTAAAACCCAAGAGGGAGTAGGCATAAAGGGCCCTGCTCACCCCAGCCCCCTGCCCCTCTTCTCCCAGGGCACTCTAGAAGCTAACTGAAGGTATGTGTCGATACCCCAGGGTACCTGCACTACCAGTCTGAGATGGAAGGTACATTGTATGAGAACTGCATCAGTATGTATATGTATGGGCTACTTTGTTTTAGGTGAGAGAATATGCATTTTTAACACCTTATGTACATTTCACATTGTCAAGATCTAAGTCACCCAAGTTTCATTTGCTTTAAAAGTTTGGTAAGGACTTGACTTCACTCTATTTATCCTAGTGACCACTGTCACTGGAACAGACGTTGGTAGAAAATCAAAATTTTTTACCTGGAGCAGAAATCTTCCAATAGATGATTTTCTCTCACTCTGGAGAGATTTCTTGTTATCTTTTGTAGTATGTACTGAACAGTAAGTGACAGGAAATGTCTCCAACCGGACACATGTAACACCCTTCCAACAGGTTCATCTAAGCCGCTGAATTTGCAAGAACAAATTACTGATCTTCTAGTTATAGGAGGACCAGTAACCCAGGCCATAACTTATGGCTCACTACTTGTGCTGCCTCCACAGTGTTTGGTCAATGCAGTTGCATTTGTGTTTACAGCCTACACTAATTTCTAGATAATTGCTTTTGATTATGCTACTATCTTGTGACCATTGTTGGTATTACTTGAAATTTTCTGTATTTTGCTTCCCCTTATTGTGTTGTAATTTTCTTTTCCTTTTTTGTAAGTGTAGCACACCCCCCGTAGGGCCTGCTGATGAACTTGGACCCCCCACATGAATTTTCGCAAGCACTCCAGAGACAGAGAACAGTCCGTGACTTTGTTTTTGTTATTTATTGATGTTTAATAACTATAAACAGTCTATATACAGTCTCCTTTACTCTCCTCCTGCACATACTTGCTTGCTGGCTCCAGCTGAATCACTTTTAGTTGATCTGACAGGCTCTTAGTCAGATTTAGCAATGGCCTTTACAAGCAGGAACTCGTAGCCCCTTCTTGTGTAGCAAAAATACAGCTTGTACTTCTCTTCTGTGGCTACTGATCCCAGCACCACCTCTTCAGGCACTGCCAACCCACCTGGCTGCAGCTGCCTCTTTCACTAGCCCTCCAGGCTAACTTTTCACACCAGTCCAGACTGACTCCTTACCAGCCCACCTGTCTTACTCTTATCAGCCCATCGAGTTTACTCTCAGGAGATCTCCCAGGGCGAGATTAAGACTTAAGCACACCACTGTCTTCAGGGAGACTGGATACATGTGGCAGTCTCCCCCCCTTGTTATTCCCCAGCAGTGCTGATCCATTCACTCTAGTCTAGGGAGCACAACTGAGGGCCACAGACAGCCTCCTCAGCAGTGTATTTCCATCTTCAACCCGACTGCCCTGCTGGCATGGCCCATGTCTATTTATGAGGTAATCTCTGTCCCCTGCCAGCCCACTACTGCGGATTGGATGAGGCCTCATACATTTTCAAGGCAACCCCTCCTAGCCTCCACCCACTAGCTCTAGAACATTCTCCAATGTCCCAGATACAGGGGAGGCACAAGAGGACCTATCAGGATGAGTCATTGAGCCCTGACTTACTGAACCCTGACCCAGATTCCATAGCTCAAACTTAGCCCTGAGCTAAACTAAATGTACCTACTCTAAACTCTAACACTACTTCTAGCACACACTGGTGGGTGCTACATAAGCTTCTTTATCCTCCCCTTCAAGACACACATTGGGATTAGGAAAGTCAACACTCATTTTGACCACCTTAAACACTTGAATATGTAGTCTACCACATCTTGTTGTATTGTCTCAATGTTCTACATAACAACAAAAACATTTGTGTCTGAATAGACCATATTATGTTGCAACAGTCAGTGGGGACCTGCTCTTGATGGCAAAAGCAAATATGGAGCAGATGCTCTACATTTTGTTGAGAGAGACATCTATGTTGATGATGGACTCAAATCCTTACCTAAAAATTACGAAATCATCAACCTGCTCCAATATGACACAAGGTATGCCTTCTGAAGCCATCCTCAGACTCCACACGATTACCTTAAACAGTAAAAAAATGATTACTAAAGATACTGTGTTGACCCTAATGGGATAGTTCAGTATGAGTCCAAATGAATAATGGTTCTAAAATCACTCCAAATCGATGGTTACTGCTCCTCCTAAATCAGGCCTTAGGTATCTTAATGCATTTTGTTTGTTGTTGCTTTGAACAGTGCTGCTGTCATGCAAGTGGTTCAGTCTAGTGATCATGCCACAGGATTTAAAGACTTCAATCTGGAAAATTGACATTGAAAATTACATTTAGAAAACATGGTGTTCTGTCATTGGTAAACAGCCCGTATGATTCACTGGGGTTAGTAGCTCCTATCATCATACAAATCCTTACTAAGACAGTTATCAGAGATTACTAAGGACTGGGACTCTCTGCTACCAACTGACAAACAATCAAAATGATGATATGATTCACATACATGTTGTTAAAGCGTGTTTCAGCAAAAAAAATTTTTTTTTTAAAGTCAGCAGCGTTTTGTGAATGGGGAACGCGATGTGTTGTGGGACACAGTTCCCATAACACACCGCACCCCATTCACTAGAAGACGGCGTAGGAGCAGAAGACAGAACAGCGCTGCGGAACAGGAAGAGGAAGATTAGAAAATCTGCCTAGCAACAGCCATTTCTGGTAAGTAAAAAAAAAAAATTTTTTTTTTTTTCATTTTACATTTTTATTAACCTTTTTATCAAGTTTTTTTTTTTCAGGATGGTCCTCCACTTTAAACTTCTCTTTCCAGAGCCACAAGTCAGAGAAAGGAGATTCAAATTTTCTCACATGCATCCACTTAGGCCATAACAGTCGTTGCCTACCTCAAGATAATAGGCTCTTGTAACCAAACCCATGTTAATTTTTCAGCAACACCAAGTTAGCATCTAAGCTTGAGCATACAATTCCTAGGTTAGAACTTTGTGGAATTGTGCTAGCTGTGGAAATACCAGACTTCATACTGCATGAGCTAGACATTCAGGTAATAGATTATGCCAAATTCCACACAGACAACATAGTTGTTCTGGACTACACATACAATTAAGACAATTAAGACATAACGCTTCTATGTCTATGTCAGCAATTGAATGGAAAGGATTAGTAAATCTTTCAAACTTCAACAATGGCATTATGTTCCAGTGGACATTATTTCTAGATCTTGCCACCAGGCTAGTGTCCACAGGTGACTTAGCAGATTCTACTTGGTCAGCGGATCCAGAGTTCCTTCTAGATCATGCAGAAGGATTTACTGCTGACTTCTTTAGTCATCTAGACCACGACAAGGACCCAGCAATCCCTCCAGAAGTCAATCCTAAGCTACAAGTTGGAGACTTTTTCCTGCTGAAAGACCAGCAAGCAGAGAAAATGGAATGGTCTATGGGACTCATTCCTAGTGATGATGGCAAATTAGAGGTGAAGGACAAAAGACAAGGTACTGTAAAGACTTTCATGAGACCTATCACTGAACTTGTACTTATTTTGTCCTTTGAGAACTGAAATTAGTTTTACCCACTTTTGATGGAGAGATTTTCTGACACACAACAGAAGAATGTGTCAAAAACATTCAACTGAACATGGACTGTGTGCCACTCTCTTGCATTTACATTATATTTATCTTTTTTTTTATTCAAGAATTTTAAAAAGTAACAAGAATTTCTCAATGGGAGGGGAACTGTCATCTTACACGTCATTTGGATATACAGTTTAATAAATGCATCAAAGGTAGATATACAGAATATCGTGTTGGGTTAGCTCAGTTTTTTTTTTCAATAGCACTGGGTGCTTTAAACCAGTGCTCAGGCATGGTGGTTGTAAGCCCTTCATTAACAACAAACATTCAGCAATTATAAACAATCCACTCCGCAAAGATATCTCTCCAATCTCATAAGAGATGTTTGAGCTTCATGATGTAGGACGGATTCACAAATCCTCAGTGTTGCATGGTAAAACAGGAAGCAACAAAGAAATGACAGAAAGAGACGGCCCGGACTCCCGGAAGTTGGCCCAGACTCCTGGACTCCCCGAAGTGGGAACAGGATACCTGCCAAATCATTCTATCATTATCTCCAAGGGGTTATAGCAGCAAAAAAAAATCTAGTGTTCATCCCGTGTGGCCATAAGAAGAAAATGTTTATCTAATGGATGTTGATCTCACAACATATCAACTAGATTATAATAGTCTCATTTCACAAAGCTTTAGCACAAGGATAAGGATCTTTATTTTTGTCACATGAAAGTACATTTTCAAACCTCAGCTAAAATCAACTGTCAGTCTTTGAAAATAGCGATCCTTATCTTAAGTTTTTAGCTTTGTGAATCACGCCTAATATCTGATAAATTGCATGCATATTTGAAATTAGAAGTATATATGTTTAGGGGTATTTTTTGTCTGGTGGCAGCCTGTCCATTAACGTATAAAGAAAATATGGTCTAGAGTTAAGGCTGTCTCCAATCTGCTGTAATAAAATGAAATAGCAAGGAAGAAAGGCAGGGATTTCAGTATAATAGCCCAGGCACATATTTTCAGCACATTTTTAAAGCAGAATTATAGTGATAAAAAAAATGCTAGCAGGTAGACTTTTATTGCAGAAGATATTCTGTATGTCTCGTTTTCAATAATTGCTTCTTACCTGCCTGCTAGTAAGTTTCTCCAGAATTAACACTGAGCCACGCAGGCGCAGCTTAGTGAACATTTTCTGTTGGCGCTGGAATAAATGAATTGCCTTGTGCATGTAGAGCCAACGAGATGGCCAAAGAAGCCAAACAGGTAAAAAGACCATATGAGAATGGAAACACCAGTGATGAAGGATGTCATGTTGAAGAGGTCAGTGCAGCATATGGGGCAGGGCTTACATGTGGCTGTGCTGCAGAGGGTTTAGCCAACACTTAATTTTACTGTTCTGAGTAACCAGCAGTGGAAAACAATGTTAAACATGTTTCCAGAGTCAACTTTAGAAACTTATCACTATGACATTGCTGTGCCATGGTGTCTGCCGGGTTTTTTGTTCACCCAAGACTCTCATCCAAGCAGTTTGAGGGGCTCCAGGATGCTTGGTTCATTCAGAGGAAACTGGTTTTTCAGTTTCCTCAGTGGTTGGTAAAGCCTGGTTTGGGATCTGGTGTCTTCATAGAGACTTGGGAAAGATTAAGTCTCCAATCCTGGATCCAGTTTTACAGACAACCAGTAGGCTGATTGTTCAGGTGTGCTCAGGGTTTTTATTTGAGACATGACTAGGATTCAGGGCTCCACCCCAGCAGACAGTAGAGGTTTTTGTACAGGAGTCAGGTTCTAGCCTCTCCTGGATTGGAAGTCCTTACCGGTACAGCCTCTAAACGAAGCTAAATGGAAGGAACCCCACTCTGGTGATCTCAGGGGTACTGCGCACCTGCCTGCTGTGATAAGCCTTAAACCGGTCTTTAAAGCACTGCACTGCCAATACTGCCTTAAGAAGATAAGCCTTAAACAGGCTTAGAGGTATGTGGCCATCTCTATTACAGTTATAAGCCTTAAACAGGCTTGCTTACCTTGCAGTGGTCCTCCGTCTTTCCTTCTTTCCCATCTCTGCTGGCTGCTGGGGCGCTTATTAATGTGTAAATAATGCTGCTGGGGCGCTTGTTAATTCATAATGGTGTTGCCTCCTGGGCCCTGTAGTCCCTCTCCTCCGTGTGTACTACCTAGCAGCGCCGAGCGTCCTGGCGCTCCCGCGCATGCGCACTACGGTCTATGGGCATCCTGTGTCCTCCTTTCCAGGTTCCAAAATGGCGCCGACGGCCGTACGGCGCATGCGCGAGCGGCACGGCGCTCCCGGCGCCAAATTTAAAAGTGAAAAATTCCCCTTTCCATTCCCCTGAGAGTTTTGAAGCAAGAAGAAGCTACAAATCATCCCAGGAACATCCCAGCACATCCTCAATAGGTAAGTTAGCCTTTTGCTTCCTCCCTCTCTCCTTCCCTGTGCACTCTGCACACTGCTCTCCCTTTTTTCTCCCTTTCTCCTTCTCTCTGCTCCCTCTGCCTTCTTTCCTCTTACTATGCCTATCTTTGTATTGTTGCTAGGCTGCCTTCTGCTCTATCCCTATGGAGACCACTGCCCCAGCAGATCACCTTCAACGTGATAGGTAAGAGGGACGGCAATGGGTAAGTAGAGAAGATCGAAAAAGAGTGCAGGACCAACTAACGCTGCCTAAACGGTTAGCCCCGCCAGGTCCGCAAGATCATCAAAGTCCAGACGCAGGGAGACCTCTCGCGAAAGAAGCCGTTCGGGGCGCAGACGAGGAGTCGCAGCAGATCCTGCTCCCGCAGTCACTCCCACCGCAGAAGGTCTCCACGCAGACGTCGCTCACCAGCCCCTCCCCCCCGGCCAGCCGCCAATGCCTGCTGGATATGCGGGGCCGTTGCTCTCCCGGACAAGCTTGCCTGCCGCAGGTGCCCCGGACACGGATATGTCCGTCAGAACCGCCTCTCCCACTCCCCCGAGTACGTCTAGAGAGCTAGACTCCCAGTCAGAGGAGGAGGAGCTAGAGGCCTCAGCCGGCTTCGATTTCTCTCTCATCGAGCCCTTCGTGAGGTCGGTCAAAGAGGCGATTAACTGGGAGGAACCCCAGGAAGCCCCTCAGAAACTGAGAAAGTATTTCCCCAATCTCAAAAGGGAGGAGTGGCTGAAGCCGGACAGGAAGTCGGGCCTAAATAACAGGCTCTCCAAACTGTACCCGCTCAGAGAACCGAAGGCAAAACCCCTGGTCACCCCGCCGGTGGTGGATGCCTCCCTCATGCGCCTACCTGGCTGCAGGAGGCGCATGTAGGCCAGCTGTGGCATTGGCCGCCGTGGGCAAGGCCATTTCCAGTTGGTCAGCCTCCACGGAGAAACTCGTGACAGAGGGCGCTGACCAAGACAAGATCGTTAGGGCCCTTCAGGAGCTGAACCTCGCAGGGGATTTCGTGGCGGAAGCCTCGGTAGACGCCATTAGATCCTCATCCAGGGCCATGCTGGCTTCGGTTATGGCCAGACGTGCCCTCTGGCTGAAACCCTGGGCAGCAGATCCCGTCTCAAAGACAAATTGGTGCCGCATCCCCTTCGACGGTGAAAACCTTTTTGGGGCCAAGTTAGACTCGGCCATATCGAAGGTGACCGGCGGCAAATCAGGGCTCATCCCCTCCGACAGGAAACCAAGGCAGCAGAGGCCTCCTCCCTTTAAGCGCAACCTGCCGGATAAATATAGGGACGCCAAGGCCTATAGGCCAGGCAGGGAGTATAGGAGAAGCTGGAGGAACCCCCAGGCGACCTTCTCTAGGTTTCAGAAGCCCAAGACTTCTGCGTCCGCGGACCAGAAGTCCTTTTGAAGGCGCGTCCGTCCAGCCGGTGGTAGTGGGGGCCAGGCTCCTAAAGTTCCTGCCGGCTTGGACGGATGCCATCAAAGATCTCTGGACGGTGGCCACCGTCCGTTTCGGGCACAGGTGGTCCTTCAAAGGGCGGCCCCCGGGGGATCACTTTTGCCCAACCAAACTCCCGTCATCCCGGGAGAAAAGGGTGCTACTGATGGACTACGTCCAGGAATTGCTCCTCAAGGAGGCAATAGTAGAAGTACCCCCTTCCCAAAGGGGTCGGGGATTCTACTCCCCTCTATTCCTGGTCAGGAAAAAGTCAGGAGACCTGCGCCCTGTATTGGACCTGAAGAGGCTCAACCTCTCCATCCGGGTGGAGCCATGCCTCCCGTTCGGGATCTCCACGGCTCCCAGAACCTTCACCAAGGTCCTTCTCCCGGTTATAGCCTCCCTGAGAGAGAGAGGCCTCAGGGTACACCATTACCTAGACGATATCCTTCTCCTCTCAGACAGCCTAGCATCCCTTACCCAGCACCGGGAGATACTAGTTTCCACGCTCCAAGGGCTGGGTTGGCTCATAAATTGGGGGAAGAGCAACGCTCAGCCCTCTCAAAGGATGGTTTTCCTGGGGGCTGTACTAGACACCCGGTTAAACTCTATAGAACTACCTCCAGAGAAAGTCCCTCCGCTGACCCAAAAAGTAAGGAGAGCGATCCATGCTGCATCCCTCCCAGCCAGGGGTGCCTCAGCCTCCTAGGCTCTCTATCAGCGACCATCCCAATGGTCCAGTGGGCTCAGTGGAACTCAAGGCCCCTACAGCTTTCGTTCCTGAGTCAATGGAACGGATGGTCTATGTCGCAACCCATCCGCATCTCGCAGGAGGCCAGGCAGTCTTTGGGATGGTGGACCCGACCGGGCAACCTGGACAGGTGCAGGCACATTGTCACCCCCCCTCAGGAGATAGTTACCACGGATGCCAGTTTGGAGGGGTGGGGGGCCCACTACCTACATCATGCAGTCCAGGGCCGCTGGCCATTCGAGGCACGAGCCGCGGTGTCCAATGTTCTGGAAATGAGGGCGGCCTTCCGGACATAGATCTGGCAGCGACTCCGGAGAACACGAAATGCCAGAGGTTCCTGTCCCGAGTCCCCTTCCCCTCTGCCGAGGGGACAGACTGTCTCCAGCACCCCTGGGACTTTCACCTCGGGTACATCTTCCCTCCGACCCCGCTGATAGCGAGGTTCCTGCTGAGGCTCAAGAGGTCATCGGCACTGGTAGTGGCCGTGATCCCCTTCTGGCCCAGGAGGCCGTGGTTTACCACCCTCCTTCAGCTAAACACAGCAGACCCTCTCCCTCTCCCGCAGTCAGCCGACTTGCTCTCCCAGAGCCAGATGCTCCATCCGAGTCCGGAGAAACTGCACCTGACGGCCTGGAGACTGAGAGGTCTAGATACCTAGAGCAGGGCTGCTCCGCTAGGGTGGCGGATACACTCCTCCAGGCCAGGAAGCCTACCACAAACTCCACCTACCGGCGAGTCTGGGATAGGTTCTCTTCCTTCGCCCATCAGCAGGGGTGGAACCTGTCCTCTATATCAACCCCGCAGATCTTGGAATTCCTGCAGGCAGGCCTGGACAGAGGCCTCGGCTCCAGTACCCTGAAGGTGCAGGTGTCAGCCCTGTCCGCCCTGACCGGAACCAGGTGGGCGCTAGACCCCCTCATTCTCCAATTTCAGAAAGCCTGTCTTAAACTGAGACCTCCCAGAAGACCTTCCTTCCCGACCTGGGACCTGTCGGTCGTCTTAGAGGCCCTATCCAGGGAGCCCTTCTTCCCGTTAGAGAACATCTCCCTCTGGGACCTAACACTGAAGGTGACATTCCTGATCGCCATAGCCTCAGCGAAGAGGGTCTCAGAAATGCAAGCCTTACTGGCCAGGGACCCCTACCTGGTCGTTTTCCCGGACAGGGTTGTCCTAAGACCCTCAGACCGCTTCATCCCTAAGGTCTCCTCTTCATTCCACTTTAACCAGGAGATCAATCTGCCAGCACTCACTACCGACCAGGGTGTTCCGCACCCCCTGGATGTCAGAGGCAATATCCTCAAATATCTTGCAGCCTCAGAACCCATCAGAAAGTCGGAAAATCTCCTAGTAATCCCTCATGGGTTCAGGAAGGGTCAGCCAGCATCGGCCCGCACCATCGCCTCATGGCTGGTAAAGACCATTAAGAAGGCCTACTCGCTAGGCTCCACACAGATTCCAGAGGGCCTGAAGGCGCATTCCACCAGGGCAGTGGCAACCTCATGGGCAGCCTATTGTAGGGTGTCAGCGGAAACTATCTGCAAAGCGGCCACCTGGTCCTCCAGGAACACCTTTATTGACCATTACAAAGTTGATTTTGCACGTTTGTCAACCGTAAATTTCGGAAAAGCTGTTATTCAAGCCAACTCTGCCATTCCTTGCGAATAAATTTTTGCTTATTGATGCACTACCCACCCTGTCTGCGAGTTACTCCCCAGAGTGTATGCTGCCATGATGCGACAGGAAAACGGAAAATTGTATACTTACCTTTCCGTAATTTTCCTTTCCTGTCGCATCTTCATGGCAGCATACAACGACCCACCCTTTGTTTCTTGAGGTGACTCATATATACGGAGAATACCGGGGCGGGGGCCGTATCGTCATCTTATAGCTATGTGGTCCTATCAGGTCGTGGAGGCGGAGCCACAACCCAGAGTGTATGCTGCCATGAAGATGCGACAGGAAAGGAAAATTACGGAAAGGTAAGTATACAATTTTCCGTTTTTTGTACAGGAGTCAGGAGAGTTCCACCTAGGAGACAGGTGGGAGCCAGTGCAGCAGGGAGCTAATGGGTGCTTCTAGGTACATGCCCTGAATTTATGAGAAGATTGCCTGGAGGAGACAAAAAAGGGCCTGAGGGTGGAGGCCAGGTGCCGATGTAAGTTTAAAGACAGGTATGCTGATTGCATGTTCCTAGGCTCAGCTTACCTCTCCTTCACAAGTGGCTGTCAGTCCTTACCTGCTTTCCCCACACTCCACTTCCCCACAAAATACACAGTAGAGCCTATATATCCCCTTTGTCACAAAAATGGCTACTCAAACCTCAATAGACCACTGTGTCCAATCAGACATAGACTCCTCCAAGATGATGCCTGGAGTCTTTAACCACTTCAGCCCCGGACCAATTGGCAGCCAAAGGACCAGGCCCCTTTTTGCAATTTGGCACTGCGTCGCTTTAACTAACAATTGCGCGGTCATGCGACGTGGCTCCAAAACAAAATTGGCGTCCTTTTTTTCCCACAAATAGAGCTTTCTTTTGGTGGTATTTGATCGCCCCTGCGGTTTTTATTTTTTGCGCTATAAACAAAAATAGAGCGACAATTTTGAAAAAAATGCAATATTTTTTACTTTTTGCTATAATAAATATCCCCAAAAAATATATAAAAAAAACATTTTTTTTCCTCAGTTTAGGCCGATACGTATTCTTCTACATATTTTTGGTAAAAAAAATCGCAATTAGCGATTATTGATTAGTTTGCGCAAAAGTTATAGCGTTTACAAAATAGGGGATAGTTTTATAGCATTTTTATAATATTTTTTTTTTTATTAGTAATGGCGGCGATCAGCGATTTTTATTGTGACTGCGACATTTTGGCGGACACATCGGACATTTTTGACACATTTTTGGGACATTTGTCATTTATACAGCAATCACTGCTATTTAAATAGCACTGATTCCTATGTAAATGACAGTTGTAGTTAGGGGGTTAACCACTAGGGGGCGGGGGGAGGAGTCAGTGTGACGTGTTGTGTTTTTTTTTTACAGTAGGGGGCGTGGCTGTACGTCTGACGTCATTGATCGGCGTTCCCGATGACAGGGGTCCGCTGGTCCCGCGGCCGTGGTCACGGAGCTCCCGACCGGGTCGCGCGCGCGCCGCTGGCGGCGCGCGCGCCCCCCGGGCAGGCAAATTAAAGGGGACGTACAGGTACGTGCTTTTGCCTGCCCGTGCCATTCTGTTGACGTATATCTACAGGAGGCGGTCAGGAAGCGGATAGCAGAGGACTAGGAAAGAGCTGAACTGCCCTGGGTTTGGTTCAAGCAGGGTTCACTTCAGTGAAATTCAAAGAAGTTTGGATGCAGAATCCTATTAAAATCAATGGGAGCCAACTCTGTCAAATTAAAAATGCCCATTTTCTGGGCAAATTTTTTTTTTTAAATTCTATTCAGCCATTAGAAGTGATTTTTTTTGTTACATACTTAAAGTGAAATTGTAAAAATGCCCAGGTCCTTTAACCAGTTAACGCCCAGCCTATAGACAAATGACGACCAGGCGGGACCGCTCTAGCTCCAGGTGGACGTCATATGATGTACACGCTGGACACAGGCGATGACAGGTCACTGTACCATGCCGCTGCTGGTACCATGTGATGGCTGTGACCAATCACAGCAGATCACATGACAATTGTACACAATGGATGGCTTTCATAAATGCCATTCATTGTGTACTATTGTGCTGCTCGCTGGTATTGGTCACAGTGATCACATGGTACAGACAGGGCCAGTCACAGCTCGTCTGTACCATGTGATTAGAACAATACACACTGAATGAATCAGTTTCATTCATAAAAAAATAGTTGCTTATAACTATGAATATCACTATTATAAGCAAACATAATGGGGGTCATTTACTAAGATTCCCGGCAAGTATGGGCACTCTACATTTAATAACACCCAATTAAAGTCAATTATGTCACATCGGCATATGCGCGAATTGTTGAAGTCCTCATTGAAGGCTTGTATGCAAATTATGGTCCATAAAAAGTGTATGGGGACCCGGGTACTGCCCTGGGGGACATGTATAAATGCAAAAAAAGTTTTTAAAACAATCGTTTTTAAAGGAGCAGTGATTTAAATGATGCTTAAAGTGAAACAATAAAAATTAAATATTCCTTTAAATGTCATGCCTGGGGGGTCCCCTTATGCCGCGTACACACGAAGGGACTTTGTCCGCCGGACCTAGTCCAGCGGACAATCCGCCGGACTTTCCAGCGGGGCTTCGCCGGACTTTCCGAGCGTGTGACTTGCCCACACACGCGCGGACTTCTCCGGCGGACAATCCGCTGGACAAAGTCCGCGGGACTTTTGAAAATGAATGGACTTGCCCACACACGGAGCAGTCCGTTCATTTAGAACGTAACTTCAGGTATACGTAGCTAGCGTAGGCAGTAAATGCCGGCGCGCTAGCTCCGTCACCTGGCATGGATTTAAAGGGACTCCCCACGCCGAAAAACGGCGTGGGGGTCCCCCCCAAATCCATCTCAGACCCTTATTCGAGCACGCAGCCCGGCAGGCCAGGAAAGGGGTGGGGACGAGCGAGCGCCCCCCTCCTGAGCCGTACCAGGCCGCGTGCCCTCAACATGGGGGGTGCCCTGGGGAAAGGGGGGCCCTGCGGCCCCCCACCCCAAAGCACCTTGTCCCCATGTTGATGAGGACAAGGGCCTCTTCCCGACAACCCTGGCCGTTGGTTGTCGGGGTCTGCGGGCGGGGGCTTATCGGAATCTGGGAGCCCCCTTTTATAAGGGGGCCCTCAGATCCTGGCCCCCCACCCTATGTGAATGAGTATGGGGTACGATGTACCCCTACCCATTCACCTAAGGTGTAAAATGTAAAGTAAAAAAACACACACTTTTGAAAAAATATTTTATTGCACAGCTCCGGGGGTCTTCTTCCGTCTTGGGGGTCTTCTCGCCGGACTCCTCCGCCATTTACCTAGCTCTTTTACCGAGCGGAGAAGTCCGGCTACCTTCTTCGTCGTCGCAGCCGTCTGGGGGTCTCGATCCGCCTTGGGGGGTCTTCCGGGGTCTCTTCTGTTCTTGCCGCTGTCGTCACTTTCTGCGCCGCCACCTTCTTCTTCCTCCTCCTCTTCTTCTTCTTCTTCTTCTTCTTCCAATGTTGACCCGTCGCTCTCTCTGGCCGGAATGGCAGAGCCGCGCTGTGCTGGGACTTGTATAGGGACAAGGGGACAGGGTCACATGCTCATGTCACATGGTGACCCCGCCCCCTATGATGTCACAGTTCCAGGATCCTCCGGGACTGTGACATCACAAGGGGGCGGGGTCACCATGTGACATGAGCATGTGACCCTGTCCCCTTGTCCCTATATAAGTCCCAGCACAGCGCGGCTCTGCCATTTCGGCCAGAGAGAGCGACGGGTCAACAGAAGAAGAAGAAGAAGAAGAAGAAGAAGAAGAAGAAGAAGAAGAAGAAGAAGAAGAAGAAAGAAGAAGAAGAAGAAGAAAGAAGAAGAAGAAGAAGAAGAAGAAGAAGAAGAAGAAGAAGAAGAAGAAGGTGGCGGCGCAGAAAGCGACGACAGCGGCAAGAACAGAAGAGACCCCGGAAGACCCTCGAAGGCGGATCGAGACCCCCAGACGGCGGCGACGAAGAAGGTAGCCGGACTTCTCCGCTCGGTAAAAGAGCTAGGTAAATGGCGGAGGAGTCCAGCGAGAAGACCCCCAAGACGGAAGAAGACCCCCGGAGCAGTGCAATAAAATATTTTTTCAAAAGTGTGTGTTTTTTTACTTTACATTTTACACCTTAGGTGAATGGGTAGGGGTACATCGTACCCCATACTCATCCACATAGGGTGGGGGGCCGGGATCTGAGGGCCCCCTTATAAAAGGGGGCTCCCAGATTCCGATAAGCCCCCGCCCGCAGACCCCGACAACCAACGGCCAGGGTTGTCGGGAAGAGGCCCTTGTCCTCATCAACATGGGGACAAGGTGCTTTGGGGTGGGGGGGGCCGAACGGCCCCCCTTTCCCCAGGGCACCCCCCATGTTGAGGGCACGTGGCCTGGTACGGCTCAGGAGGGGGGGCGCTCGCTCGTCCCCACCCCTTTCCTGGCCTGCCGGGCTGCGTGCTCGAATAAGGGTCTGAGATGGATTTGGGGGGGACCCGTGGGGAGTCCCTTTAAATCCATGCCAGGTGATGGGGCTAGCGCTGCGGCATTCACTGCCTACGCTAGCTACGTATACCTGAAGTCACGTGCTAAATGAACGGACTTTCCGATGAGTGGCAAGTCCGTTCATTTCAAAAGTCCGGGCGGACTAGCCTACTAACGACGGGATTGTCCGCCGGACTGCCAAGTCCAGCGGATAATTTTAAGACAAAACTTAAAACTTTAGTCCGCCGGACTTTTGGGAAAAAAAGTCCGCCGACGCCCACACACGAGGGGATTGTCCGCTGGACTTGAGTCCAGAGGATAATCCCGCGGGATAGTCCCTTCGTGTGTACGCGGCATTAGTCTGCCTGTAAAATGGTGCATCTGTGCGATGTATAGAAAATGCTGCAGCAATAATGACATTTCTAAAGGAAAAAATGTAATTTAAGCTTGCTTGCGGCTGTAATGTGTTGCCAACTCCCGGCATTATGGATGTAAAAAAAATAAAAATGACAAAAATGGTGTGCGGCCCCCTCCCAGTACATACCAGGCCCTTCAGGTCTGGTATGAATTTTAAGGGGAACCCCACGCCAAAATTTGGAAAAAATTGGCTTGGGGTCCCCCCAAGCGGGGAAGGAGAAGACCGGAAGAAGAAGCGGGAAAAGAAGAAGTAATTTTTAATAAAGGACTTGTCAAAAACTGGCTTTTGTCTTTTGTCACACTAAATGACTTCTTTTGGTGAATATGTAGAGCCCACCGCCCCAAAGCACCCCTCCCCCCATGTTGAGGGCATGCGGCCTGGTATGGTTCAGAAGGCGCTCGCTCATCCCCTCTCTTTTCTGACCTGCTAGGCTGCATGCTTGGATAAGGGTCTGATCTGGATATTTGGGGGGACCTCACGCCAGCAATTGTAAACACTGCACTGCACTATAGGTCTCAGTGTACTTAGTACAATGGCTTGGTGGTGTGCACTGATGTCTACAAAGCACTCGGGTTATGAGTTCAAATCCCAGCCAACTTACCAGGTAGCTGTGTTGATTTTTCCAGTTCTCAAGCAAATTAAAGCCAGAAAAGGTTAACTAAAACACTGCACATTAACTAGTGTGTGATTTTTGGAATATGCTGCTGAGTACAATGCAAGTTTTCAGTAGGTGATACCATTGGTGGGATTCAAATCCATGTCTTGAACATTTGAAGGTAGCAGGACACTCCACTACGCTACTGAACTGACCACAATCACACATAGGAAATGCATGTACTAATGTTTGATTCTTTTAATTCTATACAATAATGTTTTGCATTTGAGGCATTAATATTATGGTAACAACCATGCTCATGTGGCATTGGCTATTAGGCATTCGCCTATTCTCAGCATATGCTGCTGATTAAGATGTAAGCTTTGCTGTTTTCATTTTCACAGTATATAGCTGGTTGTTAAGCAAGGGGCTGCAAAGCTGGCCACCGCATCCTTAACAACCTATGAGTCATCAGCTGTCAGCGGGGTTCCCTGCTGACAGCTGATTGTAAAGAAAAATAAATTTGCCAGCAAAAAAAAAACCTTAAAAAAATTGGGTCTAGTATGGATTCGGAGGGACCCCCCATGCCAAAAGTCCATCCCAAAATCCATACCAGACCCTTTTCCAAGCATGCAGCTTGGAGGTTAGGAAAGGGAGGTGATGAGTAAGCGCCCCCCCCCCCCCCTCCTGGACCATACCAGGCCATATGCCCTCAATATGGGGGGATGCATTGGGCGGGGGGCTCTGTGCCCCCATCCCAAAGCCCCTTGTCACCTTGTGGGGACAAGGGCCTCTTCCCAACAACACTGGGCTGTCAGAGTCTGCGGGCGAGGGGCTTATCGTAGAATCTGGAAGCCTTTAACAAGGGGACCCCCAGATCCTACCCCCTATGTGAATGGGTATCGGGGATATCGGAGTCCTTGTCATTCACACCCATTCACATAGGGGGGCAGGATCTGGGGGCCCCTTGTTAAAGGGGGCTTCCAGATTATGATAAGCCCTCCACCCGCAGACCCCAACAACCACTAGCAGGGTTGTCGGAAAGAGGCCCTTGTCCCCATCAACCCCAAAGCACCCCCCCATATTGGGGGCATGTGGCCTCGTACGGTTCAGGAGGGGGCGCCTGCTCATCCCCACCCCCTATCCTGACCTCCAGGCTGCGTGCTCGTATAAGGGTCTGGTATGGATTTTTTTATTTTGCCATGGAGTTCCCCTTAAAATCTATGCCAGACCCAAAGGGCCTGGTATCGATTTTGGGGGGACCCCACGCCAACTTTTGTTTAAACTATTGTTTTTGTGGTATTTTCTTAATTTGGTGCTTAGAGAGAATGCACATTTAGTTGACATATTTCACGGCTTACCTAGTCCACAAAATAAATAGTAGAGCCCTGAAATTCAGCTTTGGAGCAGGGATTTTTTTTTTTTTGGGGGGTTCTTCCCCCTCCCCCCATTACTCTTTATAATGAATGACAAGCATCTGTGCACAACCAAATACTTTTGTATGCAACTAGATTTAATACAGATTTTAAGGTGTATGAATAGTTTGCACTTATAAAATATGTATTTTGAGTCTGCAAAAGTGAAACATAAAGCAAAAAGCATAAAACAAAAAACTACCAACTTTTTACTTTATGTTTATTAGTTTATTATGTTTATTAGTATAAACATTTGTTGCATTAATGTACTTGGGTAAAAAAAATAAAAAAAAATAAGAAGGCATGAAAATGATGCTCCAGCATTTGACAATATAGTTAGAAGGGCCCTGCTCAAAAGAGCTTACAATCTTCAAGGGTAGGACACTAAAAATTAGACACATTAAACAAATCACATTAGAAAAGCAGGGATACAAATCAAGCTAATAACAACCATGACAAACCTTAGCAGTGATCAGAAGTCCTGGGCCCAAATGCCTAAAAAGTTAAATGGCTGGATTATCATAAGCAAAAACAGACAGAATTAATACAAAAGTAGAAAAGGCAGCGCACAAACTACATTGACACACACAGCAGGAATGAATTAGCAGGAACCTTCCTTTTCATCTAAACCATTACATAGCAGTTGTAAGTCTAACATGTGATATTTACAAGTAATCATCAAACAACAGCCTTAGTGGGGTGTGGGTCAGGAATTATGCACACTCCCACAAAAAAAACACAAAAACTTATCTATTTGTAACCCAATATACACACTGCAAAGAAAGATTTAGGCCAAACACCAGCCACAAATACAAGCCTTTAACCACTTAAGGACCAGAAGGATTTACCCCCTTAATGATAAGGCCATTTTTTTCACTGCGTCGCTTTAACTGCTTCCGGACCAGCCGCCGCAGGTATACTGTACATATGCTCTTTAAGATGTCTCCAGCGTTGCGCGTGCTTGCACGAAGGATGTCCACAGAGCAGCGGGCACGATGGTAAAAAAAAAATCGCAATAAGCGTATATTGATTGGTTTGCGCAAAAGTCATAGTGTCTACAAAATAGGGGATAGATTTATGTAATTTTGTATCATTATTATTTATTTTTTTACTAGTAATGGCGGTGATCAGCGATTTTTAGTGGGACTGCAACATTCACGCGGTCAATTCGGACACTTTTGACAAACTTTGGTAAACCTCAAAATAACAAATGTCCAAGGCTCTGGCCATGATCAGTGATTCCAAGAATCTCCAAATCAAACTTGTACGTTGTTCGGCATGTGGAGGGTCCAAAACAGTAAATTACAACTTTGTGAGGGCTGCTTCACACAAATTGGTGACATAGCGCATTTTTCATTCATCATAAGCATACAACATTAAAATATGTGTGCAGGATCACACCGGACTTATACATCCATATCTGGGACAAAACACCCCAGTTCTAGATTTGTGCAAACTCACACTTGCTTGATTTATAATGTGATTTCTTGGGGTTCCATTATATGAAACTGATAAAAAATATCATCACTGGTGAAAAATAAACTTTTACAGCACAACAGAGGAAGAACATAGAGATCTCTAGCCAGGGAGCAGGATAAAGCGCTAAAAAAAGCACTAGTTTATCATCCTTAATCAATTAAATGTTAATTGACTACAAAAGCTGCTCCCTTTAAAATCCGTAGATTTGATGAATGGTGAGGTTTGGTATTTGGGGCGCTATAAATCTATAACAAACTAGAGTTATTTGTAAATCATATGAAATATAGAATATAACTCTCAGATGAGGTGTAAGTGCCTCTATTGTGGTGTAACAATCCCTGGTGAGAGAGCTGCTAACCTGTTAGCCACTGTGCTGCCACATGTTTGTAGGCTGCATCTCTGTGTTGTCAAACTGTCTTAAGTCCCAGGGGTGCAAGAAGTTAATCAATGCAGATGTACTGTGGAAGGCCAGAGAGACACTGTCGATGGTCCCAAAAATGTGTCAAAAGTGTTCGATCTGTCTGCCGCAATGTCGCAGTACTGCTAAAAATTGCAGATCACCACCATTACTAGTAAAAAAATAAATAAAAAATGCCATAAATCTTTCTCATAGTTTATAGACACTATAACTTTTGCGCAAACCAATCAATATACGCTTATTGTGATTTTTTAGATTTTTTGTAGAAAAATATATATTGGCCTAAACTGATGAAGAAATTTGTTTTTTAAAAACATTTTTGGGGATATTTATCTCCAGAACCTGATGGTTTCGGGAACGAATACTATAAGGTCTTCAAAGAAACACTTTCCCCACACATCCTTGAGGTCTTCAAAAAAGCAGAGGCAACTTCTTCTTTCTCCCCCGAGATGCTGAGAGCCCACATCATAACCCTACCAAAACTGGGAAAAGATTTATTCCGGGAAAAGCTCTTTATAGTTCCAAAACCGGGAAAGCTCTTTATTCTTGCCCATCAGCACAGGTCTATACGTCAGGTCTCCTATCCAAACCTTTCAATATATCCAATGGCACTCACCAGGGTTACCCCCTTTCCCCGACCATATTTAATTTGATGATCGAACCATCGGCAGAATCTATACGTATGAATAATAACATTAAAGGCTTCACAATAGGAACGACCAAACATGTGATAAACCTATTCGCAGACGATGTTACACTGACATCCCTACCACAGGCTCATAAAACATTATCAGACTTTGGAGAAATTTCTATTATAAAGTTAACTTCAATAAATCACTGATTTTAGACATGGGACTGAACCAACATGCAAAGAATAAGTTACAAAATACCCTACCATACTCCTGGACCAACAAAGTCATCACATACTTGGGTATAACGCTAACCAATACAACATCCACCCTAGCAGACACCAATCTCAAACCATTCATGGTCAAAATTGATAGACAACTCGCGGAAATCGGTAAAAGAGAACTGTCATGGCCTTGTAGAATTGCGGATTTTAAGATGTCCATATTACCACAAATACTCAACGTCTTCCATTCACTACCAATCCCAATACCTACACACTATATCAACACACTATCCAAAGCAGCATGGAAATTCATGTGGGGGGGGGGGATAAAAAAAAGACAGATGCCCACACAGTAGCCTCACACCTCACAAATCTATAGGGGGAGCAGGATATGTAGACCTAAAGGATTACCTATGGGCTACAAGACTTGACGAACTCAAACACTGGTTTCCACACGCAGACTGCCCGCTATGGGTTGAATTGGAAACATCACTACTCCCGATAGATAACCTTCCTAATGAGTGACATATGGGAACCCTGGGACACTGGGGGTATGTCTCCTACATTACAAATATCTTTACAGGCGTGGAGATTTCTCAGAAAACATGACTGTAGGGAATCTTGAGAAATACTGTACAATCTTCCAATAGAGCTCCTTGAAACTAAGATCCCTTTACTCCAAACCACATGTCTTAAAGCAAAAAATATATGTCACATACAAGATTTATTCACTGACCAAACACCAAAATCAGCAGAACAAATTATGACTGAATTTAACCTACCAAACAACATGTGGTTTTCCTGCATGCGTATTTCCCACTTTCTAAAGACGCACCCTTTACCCACCACACATATACCCACCAAAGCCTGGAGCTTCTACTCAGATACGTCAAACCCTACCAAAGGTATATCGCTGTTCTACAATATTTTGAAGGACAAACAAACTTTTACCAAATCTTCAGCCCTTAGAAAGTGGTAAATAGATCTGTCTACCACCTTCTCTGATGAACAATGGCTGCATGCTTTCAAAACCATTCAGAGAATTTCCCATTGCGTGAACCACTGGGAAATGACACTGAAAATTACCAATAGATAGCATTACACTCCATACAGACTATCCATCTTTTTTCCGGCATCATCTCCTCTATGTTGGAGAAAATGTGGCCAAGTTGGCAACTTATTATACACACTGTGGGAATGCCCGAGCCTAACCAGCCTATGGAACAAAACATTTCAATTGATCTCAGATCTCACGGGCATCCTAACGCCCCCAAACCCTACTCTACCAATATTACACATTGGCATGGAATTATTTCCACGAGGGGATAGAGCTATGGTAACTCATATACTGCTAGCAACCCGAAATCTTATACTTCGTAACTGGAAGAGCACAATAGCCATTAATCTGAAGTAATCACAATAGTTAATAGGAACCACGCTTTCGAACGTTTACTAGCTATTAATTCTCTACACTGCCGACAATTCGATAATGATTGGAGAATATGGAATAGTAGATTTAAAGTGGTTTTAAACCCTTACAAACCACTTGGATCTACAGGTAAGCCTAGATTAAGGCTTCGCTGTAGGTCAAAGAAATATCTCCTAAACCTACACGGTTTAGGACATATTTACCAAAAAACAGGCACTGCTGTCTGCAGGGCATGCGCCGTAGACAGCGGCGCGAAGGTGCACTGAGCAAGCAGCTCTCAGCGGCGATATGCCGCGAGTGGCGGCTCCCATGCGATACCCACCAAGAAGATGGAGACTCCATACACAAGGGGACAGCGGTGACTTTGCTGGTTCCTGTGTCAGGTAAGTGACACATAGTGGACTATTATGCAATGCATAGTAGTCCATTATGCTTTACCTTTGCAGGGAAACAAAGAGGAAGTAAACCCATTGGGGTTTACTTCCTCTTTAAAGCGCTATGAGGGAAACATCCTAGTATGTGGAATAAGAATCACTAACTGATAAAAAAGAAATGTTGACATATTGTCGATAGCATGGAATTTACTCATATATACTGTGTGTAATTAGAAACTGTTACTTAGAAACTTGTACTTATTCACTGTGTACACTGTTTTATTCTTTATGTTTTGTTATGAAAACTTTGAAAACTCAATAAAAACTATTGATTGAAAAAAAAAGTTTAGCTGCTGAATTTTAATAAACACACACTCACCTGTCCCACGGTCCAGCGGTGCACCCCAGCAATTTTCCTCCTCTCTCCTCCCTCTGCGGTGGCAGCATCTCTACTATGGGCACCCAGCTGTGACAGCTTGCAGCTCTGTGATTGGTTCCAAAGTCTTCTAGGACCTGTCCTGTGTCCCAGAAGGCTTTGGAAGGGAGAACTTCCCCTTCCGACTGCCTAAGGCGACTGCAATGGAAGTGGCTGCGTATTCCTGTCAAAGTCGGGTACCCGCTCCCCCCCTCCTCTCCAAAAGCTCAGTTTCACCATCAGGAGCTGAGGAGGAGGCATTAAAGCGGAAGTTACACTTTTGGGTGGAACTCTGCTTTAAAAAGGAGTCAAACAACTATGTGATAATACATGGCTTCATATGATCACTATTCTTAAATAAGACATTTTTGCCATGATCAGTCATATTTTCAATATTAATGCCAAAATGTCATGATTTCTGCCAGGGTATGCCACCTTTTTAGCACAACTGTACACTGCTCTATACCCACAGTTGATCCAGAGGAAGGCAAAAAAAACAATAAAGCATGATCCAATTTGCTCCAGCAGGGGTGAAAATTTCTTCCTGGTTCCCCAAGAGGCAACTTTACCCAAGAGGCAACTGGATCAATTTTACCTATAAATATTAGTATCCAGTTTTTTTTATTTATGTGAATATAGGCCAGAACCAGCCCTTGAGGGAGTCTATTCCACATTGACCACAGCTCTTATTGTAAAGAAGCCTTTCCGTATTTGGAGATTAAATCTCTTTTCTTTCAGACATAAAGAGTGCCCCCTGGTCCTCTGTGATGACCTTAAAGTGAATAACTCTACACCAAGTTCACTATATAGACCACTTATGAGCATTGACATTGACAGCACATTACTCTATCTGCAGATATATTGTGTAAAAACAGTGGTCAGTCCCTCCCACTCCCCCAGAACTGTCTAGCATGGTGCAGGAGAGATCTAGCTTTCAAGCTGCATTTTCCCTTGAAAAATTTGATACATTGAATTTCTTTAAGACATGTATTTGAGTTTACTGATAAACAGATTTATTATTTAATTTTAAATGGATTTACATCACTGAGAGAAAAAAATAGAGGCTTTAGATCCAGGGTCTCAAAGTACCAGCCCGTGGACCAGTTAAAAATGGCCCGCAGGCAGGGCCGATCCAGGACAGGGAGAGGGGGAGGCGCCGAAGAACTTTACCTCTCCAACTGCTCTGTCCTCTCCACTGCACGCTACTGCAGCCCAGAGAGAGAACAGAGCAGAGGAAGGATCCGCCCACCTAGGCACTAACCTCAGGGTGGGAGATTGTGTTCTCTGGGTCCCCTGTCACTAGGCCGGTGTGGAATTCAGGAGGAGAAGACTCGGGAGGAAGATGATCCTGACTGCCAGGAGCGGTGAGTGAGCCATCACACTAAGGCAAAGTCTTTAGTGGGGTGACTGGGGTAGAAATGTGTGTAGTGAGGGGGGTATTTTATGGAGTGTGGGGGGTATGTTATGGAGTGGGGGGGGTAATTATGGAGTGTTGGGGGTAATTATGGAGTGTGGAGCTATTTGTGCAGTGTGGGGGGTAATGCTGGGGGTTAATAATGCGTTTGCTGACACCAGTGCTGGGGGGTAATAATGCGTTTGCTGACACCAGTGCTGGGGGTTAATAATGCGTTTGCTGACACCAGTGTTGGGGGTTAATAATGCGTTTTCTGACATCAGTGTTGGGGGTTAATAATGTATTTGCTGACACCAGTGCTGGGGGTTAATAATGCGTATGCTGACATCAGTGCTGGGGGGTTAATAATGCGTTTGCTGACATCAGTGCTGGGGGGTTAATAATGCGTTTGCTGACACCAGTGTTGGGGGTTAAAAATGCGTTTGCTGACACCAGTGCTGGCGGTTAATAATGCGTTTTCTGACACCAGTTTTGGGGGTTAATAATGTGTTTGCTGACATCTGTGCTGGGGGTTAATAATGCGTTTGCTGACACCAGTGCTGGGGGTTAATAATGCGTTTGCTGACATCTGTGCTGGGGGTTAATAATGCGTTTGCTGACATCTGTGCTGGGGGTTAATAATGCGTTTGCTGACACCAGTGCTGGGGGTTAATAAAGCGTTTGCTGACATCAGTGCTGGGGATTAATAATGAATTTGCTGACATCAGTGCTGGTTATAGTATAGTATATTATTGCTGGTATAGGTTATTGTTTTTTGAACTTTTGAAAGTTTGCATGCGGCCCCCATGGGATATGAAAACGTGTCATGTGGCCCTCTGGCAATTTGAGTTTGAGACCCCTGCCTTAGATGGACTTTAACTCCTTAAAGTAATTAATTGACAAAAGTGTCAATATGCAGACAACACACTGGCAGTTGTAGCTATAGGTAGGCAGCATGCCAATATATAGGTACTACTTTGGGAATTGTACTAATATATCTGCAATAAATGTGGGCAACAATGATAATACTTGGGCACCAAATAACTAAGACAGTATGTAAGAAACATACAGGTTTTCAGTGTATCTAAATCTCACAGTACATCAAACAGACCCCTCCCCCCTGACTGATAACTGTCCAAAGATGCCTTTGTGCGCCTTCTTCCAGTGTGGGGGCACACAAATACAGGAGGTGTGCTACTCCCCAGATCACCAAGCCAGAGTGTAGTACTGGAAAAGGAAAGCATGCAGCCTTTCTCTGACTCTTTCCTCTTCAACTCTGTGATCTACCCAATCTGGTCTCCCTCACTTGCTGTTGCCTAATTGGAGTAGTGATGCTGACGTCACCACTCCAGTCAGTGGCTGGGCCAGAGACCAGTTAATCTTATTAGTTGGCAGAGTCTCTGGACCTATTCTGGAGAGTTTTCAGTCTTGTTCCGAATAATACCATGCATTGGCTGTTCAGGGACTCCTGGGATTGATGCCTCCTATCTGTGGTTTCATGTAGATAGCTAGATATGGTGTTAAATCTGTCCCCTGTGCCATGTGTGCATCTCCAATGGGTCTTGTGTGGGTTTTCTGTAGAAGATTGACAGACTATATTTTCATATAGGTGCAGTGCTAACCCCCCCCCAGGAACCTATTGAATTGTTTGCACACCTGAAGGTGACACACCTTACTCGCCCAACACTTACCGGCACTCCTTGAGTGATTTTATATAATTTATTAGGCCAGGCATAGCCTCAAAGGAGAAATTATTAACCAGGGTACCTTTACAAACAATCAATAAGACAATAATGTTACTCTGAGAGATATGGTTAAACACCTGCAGTATTCTAACAATAATTAACAACCCAAACTGAATTTACCTAGCAACAGTATATAAAGACAGCTCTAATTGCTATAAGAGTCCCAGTTTTGCCACACTGCCCAGTAAATGTTAAAAAAAAGTTGTCCGGCAAAGTTGGGGCCCTTGAAGAAAGCACAACAGTTCCCAGCAGACAACAAATTAACTTGTATGATGTTAGCCTCTTACTAAACCCAGGACACACTCTTTTGGGTCTCCGGACACACGCTCTGATTCAGTAAAATTCAATTTCAATTTCAGACGGGCATAGAAGTTGCTGTGATATCTCTCTTTCAATCTTGCTGAGACATTCCCTCCTTTTCTATTTTACAAGTGGTCGAGTGCTCTCTAGTAATCCAAAGGGCCACTGTATTGTTCCCCCAAAAATGTAGTTAAGGCAACCCCACTAGGCAGAACTATTTTATGGAACCAGGAAACAAGAAACGTCAGTGACCAAAAGCCTCTCTGAACAGTAGACACTCTCTAAACTTGAGGCGTTTCCACGTTGGTTTGCAAAAGGTTCCTCCCTCAAAAGCTAGCACCCATAAGTAGTAGCCAGTGATCTCACCTGATGGTCAGAGGTCCGTTAATGGTCATAATCATTCGCCATGTCCAGCAAGTGAAACACTGATTCCCAGTGCAGGCTCTCATGATCCATGTCCCCTCACATGTAGCATTGTGCAAAGTATTAAAATATATTAAAATCTCTCCTTTCACTACTTGTACACATTTATTTGTACTTGTCCACAATCTTCTATTGGGCAGCACAGCATTAGATAGCTCCAGCACACTCTGGCCACACACCACTGTTCCCCTTTAAATGCAACCTTGTAGTGCTGTCTCTTAGTTGCTGCAGCAGCATATGGTCCCCAACAGATCTCCCTTTTTCTAGTTCCCCAGTTCACTGACCCCTTTTTTACATCAGCCAATTACTGTCCTCCTCCAGGCTCAATCCAGACTCAGCCAAGATGGTTGCCCCTACACTGGAGACACTCCATAGCTGAGCATTGCAAAGTGGTCTTCTTACCAGCATATCGTAAAATGGCAGCCGGGCGGGAGCTCTGGGAGCTCTACTGGACACAGTGGATGACAAACCAGTGTACCTGCCCGCTGTTGGTACCATGTGATTGCTGTGACCAATCACAGCAGATCACATAACAATTGTACACAATGTATGGCTTCCATTCATGCAATTCATTGTGTACTATTGTGCTGATCTCTGTGATTGGTCACAGTGACCACATGGTACAGACAGGCCAATCACAGGGCATCTGTACATCTGATTAGCTGTGGCCAATCTCACCTAATCACAATAGTAAACACTGAAGGAATGGGTATCATTCAGAAAAAAACATTCAAAGTGTGACAGCGCTGAAAGCTGAAACCTGGCCTGGGCAGGAAGGGGGTGAAAGTGTCCGGTAATGAAGTAGTTAAAGATGGCTGCTGCATTTCTGAATGAATAAATATTCAGTTTAACCCTGTCCACACTGCAGAAGAATAATACAGCAGCAACAAAGGAAGAAGTTCCACAGCTGTTGTCAACTTCAGTCCAGGTTGCATAGGGTTTAAATTGTTTTGTAGTTTTGATGGTGTTTTCCTAGGGTTGCCACCCATGCTGTGTAATACAGGATCATCCCGGATATCTAAGTAAAATGGTAAGCCCTGTATGGATTCAATACCGGATAGAGATTATCCTGTATTTCTGTGCAAAAATCCTTAATGCCCCGTACACACGGTCGGAAAATCGGACCACAAAATCCATCGGATTATTTCCGACGGATTTTGTCCGACACTGGTGTTGCATACACACGGTCGGACAAAGTTGTCAGAAAATCCGATCATTCTGAACGTGGTGACGTTTGTTGCCTACGACTGGACTACGTAGAGGATAGTAGCCAATAGCTTTGGTCTTGTAATGTGATCTGAGCATGCGTGGCACTTTGTCCGTCGGAATTCGCTACACCCGATCGGAAAAAGTCTGATAGGACTTTGTTACTTTGTTGTCTGAAAATTTGAGAGCAGGAGATAAAACTTTGTCCGTCGGAAAATCCGACGGAAAAAGTCAGATGGAGCCTACACACGGTCGGAATTTCCGACAACATTGTCCGATAGGACATTTTCCGTCGGAAAATCCGACCGTGTGTACAGGGCATAAGAGATGGGCCTCAGGTAAGTATTAGGGGGTGCCTGGGGGGGGGGGGGGTCCTGTACACAGAAAGCTTTTTTATCATAATGCATAGAATGCATTATGATAAAAAAAAACTCAGCCTTTACAACTCCTTTAAATACAGTTTGGTGCAACTTTCTATGTGTGCCACTATTAGCCCCACCCCTACTTTGCCATGTGTCTGTTATTTTGCCAGAACAAAGGTGGCAATTCTATGTGTTTCTCTACTGCTGGGCTTAGTGCATGTTGCCTTTTTTGCCTTCCTAAATAAAACAGCCTTTTGGCACTATTCATATTATTATGTGATATAAAGCATGCTGCCAGCCTAACAGGACAAAACATAACAGTTATGTATTGTTCATTCACAGTACAGAAACAAACAAACCCGATGTTGTTATTCCAACAATCTTATCAGTGCTAATAATGTGTTACAGCTTTGCCTTTCTGCTTTTGCAGTCAGTTCTCACATCCCTGCACATCAGATACTACAGCCATCACTCTAGCACCACATGATGCCTCAATTCAACTAGTAACCTGCACAAGTCAGTTATTCCGTTTAATGGCTCAACATCACACATATGAAATACGAGGGGGCGCTGGTGGTAAGTATTGAGTCTTACCCAGAAAAAACTGAGCTAGAAAGCTGTAACTGCCACACTATTCTACATATTCCCCCAGGAAGTCAATGCACTTGTGACATCTGTCCTGCAGCTTCTTAAGTCTCTGCAAATAAAATTCTTCCGACTGCTGGTGTAAACTCTCATTTGCAGCATTAGTTGTATCCGGAAAACCCGGTTGTCCCTTTAGGTGTTTTTGGAGATGATAGTCAGAAGGAGGCAGGTGAAAAGAGTGGATGGAACATCATTTGAAAGCTTAAGGAGGTCCGTTTTGCCATTGTTTCACCTGCAGTGTGACAAGGCGTTGTCATGCAACAGGATGACACCTTTGGAGAGCTTTCCTCAACGTTTTTCCTTGATATTTTGCCTCAACTTCGTCAAAGCACAGTAATATGTTGCATTGATGGTTGAACCTTTTGGGAGGTAGTCCACCAGCAGAACTCCCTTCTTATCCCAAAAAACTGTTGCCATTTGTTCTGCACTGACCTTTGCACACTGAACTTCTTTGGCTTGGGGGAACCACTGTGCCTCCATTCCTTAGACATAGGTGTCTCGAGTACTTGCAGCCAATCTGCTAGCAGTACACCACCATCTGATTTTAGCAGTCAAATTTCCCTACCCCATTTGCTGAACTGTAAAAAGAAATTTGGTCCCAGCCATCCACATGCTCAGTGTCTAAATGCTAGCTTGGCCAAATTGCTAGCACTGCAACTGCTGCCTTTTCAGTTGATAGACTCTGCCCCCTTTCACGAATTTGTGGAAAACCTAAAAACCAGGAAACCTGCATTACATCAGAGGGGGGCGGGTCACCCGCACATCACTGGGGAAGCCCGGATTTTCCCTTGCGTCAGAGGGGGCGGGGTCAGGTAACGGGTGGCCCCGTCCTCCTTAGCTAAGACCTGTCAGGCCATCACTGGGATTCCCGCAGTGTCTCCGGTGGAGACAGGATGCGATGCGCTGGACGTCATCGGGAGAGATCACCCATCGCTGGACCCCGGTGAAGAGATCAGCCATCACTGGATAGCAAGAGTGGAATGGATACCACCGCTGGAATCTTTTTTTTTATTTTTAATAAAGGACTTGTCGCAACGGTGTCAATGTTTTTTTACAATTTTTTTTACACTTTCTTTGTGAAATGGTAGGGGTACAATGTACCCGTTACCATTTCAAACAGGGGGGGGCAGGATTTGCGGATTCCACTTGTTAAAGGGGGCTTCCAGATTCCGATAAGCCCCCCGTCCGCAGATCCCCACAACCACCGGCCAAGGTTGTGGGGATGAGGCCCTTTTCCTCATCAACATGGGGACAAGGTGCTTTGGGGGACTAAAAGCACCCTCCCAATGTTGAGGGCATGTGGCCTGGTACGGTTCAGGATGGGGGGGCGCTCTCTCGTCCCCCCCTCGTCCCCCCCTCTTTTCCTGCGGCCTGCCAGGTTGCGTGCTCGGATAAAGGGTCTGGTATGGATTTTTGGGGGGAACTCCACGCCATTTTTTTTTTATTTGGCGTGGAGTTCCCCTTAAAATCCATACCAGACCTCAAGGGTCTGGTATAGATATTTGGGGGAACCCCACGTCATTTTTTTTTATTTGACGTGGGGTTCCCCTTAATATCCATACCAGACCTGAAGGGCCTAGTAATTGAATTTTGGGGGAACCCCGCGCTTTATTTTTATCAATGACTACTCTGTATTACGGGGAGCCGACAATTCATTATAGCCGCGAGTGCTTTTAAATGACTTTTTTTCCTGCAGAAATTACACTTTGTGCAGGGACAGTTCTAAGCCCGGTAAACATGTGCCCTTTTTCAGGCATACTATAGATACCCCCCAGGTACGAAATTTAAAGGAATATTACATTTTTATTGTTTCACTTTAAGCATTATTAAAATCACTGCTCCCGAAAAAACTGCCGTTTTTAAAACTTTTTTTTGCATTGGTACATGTCCCCTGGGGCAGGACCCAGGTGCCCAAAAACTTTTTATGACAATAACTTGCATATAAGCCTTTAAAATTAGCACTTTAGATTTCTCCCATAGACTTTTACAGGGCGTTTGCGGCTTTTCGAATTTGCCGCGAACACCCCAAATTGTTCGCTTTTCGGTGAACAGGCAATGTTCGAGTCGAACATGAGTTCAACTCGAACTCAAAGCCCATCCCTAGTCAGCAGTAAGGTGCATATTACCGCTGACTCATGATCCAGCAGGCATGGGCAGGAACATTACCTTTCCTTCACAGTGCAATGGGTAACTCTGCTGGCAGCTGGGAAGGATGCAGGACAGGGTTCAGTGTTGTTGGAGCTTGTTCCGCCACCACGCCTTCAAAATGCTAGTGGTGATTCTGCCACAGCTCTCTCCTCCACCCCCTCTTCTTCATCTTCCTCTATGGCCTCTTCTGCAGATTTGTCCTCTAAACCAGCGGTGCTCCGTAAGCTTTCAAGGGAGTCGCAAGCAGTCAGGCTAAAAGATGCCATTTGGTGCTTGAGTTGGTCTGCCTAGGGGAGAGGAGCCACACTGGGGCAGAGATTCTATCAGCTCTGCAGGGGCAGGCTCAGAGGTGGTTGACGCCACCGCCAGCTTCAGCCATGTTCCATGTTTGGCACACATCCTGAATTTGGTGGTGCAGCGGTTCTTCAGCAGGTACCCAGGCTTACAGGATGTCATAGAAATAGGCTGCGGCAGTTGCACATTCCCGCGCGCAATCGCCAGAAAACGGCGCTCTGTCGCACATTGGTGCGCAATAGAACTGCGCTACGGCGCACGCGCATGCATGGCATGACCCTTTTGCTGGCCTATAAAGGAAGCATCAGCACTCAAACAAACTGCTGGTTCGTCTTCAGCTACCTGTGATTCCTGTGTTTGTTCCTGTGACCTGTCTTACCCGTTGTGACCCAGATTGCCTATTGACCACGTTGATTCTCTCCTGGACCCGACCCTTGGCTTGCTTCTTGGACTTCTGCTCTCTTACGTGTTTGACCCTCGGCCTGTACCTGAACTTTGCCTCTTGTCTCCTGTGATCGACCCTCGGCCTGTTCATGGATTGCCTTTATCTCAGCGCTCCTGGTTACTACTGATTCCTGATCTGAACTGTGTTTGACCTTCGGCCTGCCTTTGGACTTTGCTCTTTGCCTGACGGACTTGTTGCTGCTGTTTCCTCGACCCTCATGGGTCGCTACTTACCTGCTCTGCTCAAAGCTGCCCTTGATCTCCAAGCAAGTAGCTGTCCCGCTGGTAGCTTGTGCCTCTTGGTGCCAACCACCCTCTGTGCCACCTTCAGGGGCGGTGTGCACCGAGTCCCAACAGCGACCGCTTTCGGCATCTTGGCCTCGGTGAGTACACCTTTTATTAAACAGGATCTCCTGAGGCAAGCCAGAAAAGTTTGTGGTCATTTCCGCCAGTCATACAATGCCAGTGCTCGGCTGGCTGACATTCAAAGGGAATGCAACCTGCCCACCAACCTTTGTGACATTCCCACCAGGTGGAACGCAGCGTTGGCAATGCTGCAGCGGCTGCACACACAGCAGAGGGCCATCAATGAGTATCTGTGCGAGTATGGCACCAGGACAGGGCCAGGGGAGCTTGGCTTCTTTTCACCACACCAGTGGCTACTGATCAATGATGCATACACTGTCCTGTCATCATTTGAGGAGGCCACAAGGATGGTGAGCAGCGACAATGAATGCATCAGTGACACTGTCCCTCTAGTCTTCCTGTTGGAACACACGCTTCGTGGAATCATGGACAGGGCATTTGAGGCGGGAGGAGGACTTCCTTACCTCTCAAGGCCCCCTTTATCCAGATAGCATTCCTGCGGGCCCGCCAAACACACAGGAAGAAGAGGAGGAGGATTGTGTCAGCATGGATGTAGAGGACAATACTCAGCAGCAGTCTTCAAGGGATGGTTCTCAGTCCCCAGAAACCCAAGGAGCTGTACGTGGCTGGGAGGAGATAGTTACAGATCATGTGATCCTTAGTGACCCAGAAGACTCAGAATCGAATGCCTCTGCAAACTTACACTGCATGGCCTCCCTGATTATGCAAAGCCTGCGAGAGGACCCTAGGAATTATGGTATCAAGGAGAGGGAGCATTACTGGCTGGCAACCCTTCTTGATCCACGTTACAAGGGTAAAGTTGCAGAACTCATCCTGCCTTCGCAGAGGGAGCAGAGGATGAAACATCTTCAGGAGGCCTTGAAGAAAGGTTTGTGCAACGCATTTCCAGACTCTGATGTTACAATCTCCTGGTGCTGGACAACGTGTTGCTGAAATTTGTTCAGTCAGAGGAAGAGCGGTGGAGAAGGTGGCCGGCTGACCAATGCCTTTAACTACTTGCCTACCAGGCACGAACACCTCCTTCCTGACCAGGCCATTTTTCAGCTTTCAGCGCTGTCGCATTTTGAATGACAATTGCGCGGTCATGCAACGCTGTACCCAAATAAAATTTTTATCATTTTTTCCCCACAGATAGAGCTTTATTTTGGTGGTATTTTATTTCTTGCGCTATAAACAAAAGAAGAGCAACAAGTTTGAAAAAACATAATATTTTTTACTTTTTATTATAATAAATATCCATTTTTTTTTTTTTTTTTTTAAACAAATTTTTTCCTCAGTTTAGGCCGATACGTATTCTTCTACATATTTTTGGTAAAAAAAATCGCAATAAGCGTATATTGATTGGTTTGCGCAAAGGTTATAGCGTCTACAAAATAGGGGATAGATTTATAGCATTTTTTTATTATTATTTTTTTTTTTACTAGTAATGGCGGCGATCTGCGATTTTTATCATGACTGCGACATTGCGGCGGACATATCGGACACTTTTGACACATTTTTGGGACCATTCACATTTATACAGCGATCCGTGCTATAAAAATGCATTGATTACTGTATAAATGTGACTGGCAGGGAAGGGGTGAACACTAGGGGGGGCTGCAGGGGTTAATGTGTTCCCTATGTTAGTGATTCTAACTGTGGGGGGAGGGGACTGATTGGGGGAGGGGACCGATCGGTGTCCCTATGTACAAGGGACACACCATCGGTCTCCTCTCCAGTGACAGGACGTGGATCTGTGTGTTTACATACACAGATCCACGTCCTGCTCGATTACCGGGCAATCGCGGGTGCCCAGCGGACATCGTGGCCACCGGGCACGCGCATTGGCTCCCCAGCTACGCGGCGGGCATGCGCGCGCACCTCCCGTGGCGCACGCGCGCCCCCTAGTGGCCAAAATGTAGACAACGTCATATGACGGCGTCCCGCCACAAGAGCGGTCGGCTAGAGGTTAAACAATTTTTCAGTCCTCAGCACCAAGATCTGATCGGGTCAAACAACCATCGCCAGCGTCTGTATTACATGGTGCAGGAATATCTATGGGCAAGAGCAGACCTTTCCAACAGAGCATCCACTGGGTTACTGGGTCTTGAGGATGGACCACTGGCCAGAACTTGCCAACATGCAATTGAGCTATTGCATGCTTTCTAAACGCACATTCAGTGCTGCTGGAGGGTTTGTAACGGATCAAAGAGTGTGCCTGTCCACAGACTCTGTTGATAGGCTCACATTCATAAAAATAAATCAGTCTTGGATCAGCAGTTATCAAGTACCTGATACTAATGTAACCGATTGAATTTGCTATGGATGTGGGATCCCTTGAAGACTGCCTATGCTGACTATCCTATTCCTCCTCAATCTTGTGGATGCTAGCTTCCAACAATATTTTTGGTTTAGGGCACCACCACCCAAGGCCCAATTTTTCTACCCCTGTTTAACAGGGGCATGTAATTACAATTTTGGATCTAATATTTCACAGCAGCCCCCGTTCCTGCGCCCAACAAGAGTATCTGTGAGGGGTTACAGTGTTGTGCCACCACCACCCAAGGACCAATTTTTCTGCCCCTGTTTAACAGGGGCAGGTAACTACAATTTTTGATATAATATTTAAATGCAGGGCCCGTTCCTGTGCCCAACTAGAGTAACGGTGAGGGCTTACAGTGTTGTGGCACCATCACCAAAGGCCCAATTTTTCTGCCCCTGTTTAACAGGGGCATGTAATTACAGTTTTTGATGTAGTATTTCCCAGCAGGGCCCGCTCCTGCACACACCAAGAGTAACTGTGAGGGCTTACAGTGTTCTGGTACCACCAACACCTAATTTTCTGCAGAGTATATAGGGCAGGCCTTATAATATATATACTGCTGGTAATGGACTGGGGGGACCCCCATGCCGTTTTTTTCAATGATTTTTATCTATATTGCTGGGACCCGACAATACATTACAGCCACAAAGTAGTTTTAAATAGGGTTGAGCGAACCCGAACTGTAAAGTTCGGGTCCGTACGGGACTTTTGGGTGTCCGGGTCCCGGACCCGAACCCAAACTATTGACTGTATGTTCGGGTTCGGGTCTGGTGTTCGGCGATGTATTGGCGCATTTTACAAGCTGCAGGGCAGCCAATCCACGCTAGTTTCACTAGTGTGCCCTTAAAAGCCATCACAGCCATGCTTACTAATGGCATGGCTGTGATTGGCCAGTGCAGCATGTGACCCAGCCTCTATATAAGGTACAGGCACACAGCACCTCAGTCTGCTATAGACAGGTTCCTGTGCTACTAAGAGAGGATTTCATTAGGAGTTAGTCTGATACAGTCAGTCAGTCCACATTTCTTAAATTTTCTTCAAATTAGTTATATCAGTGAGCGATCTACATAGCTAGAGTAGAGACTAGAGAGTGTCTTTATTAAGGAAAAGAAAGAGGCAGAGAGAATTATTCAAGAGATTCCTAAATCAATTGTACCCTGGCTGGGGTGCAGTGCACAGTCTTTTAACAGTGCAATGAGGCCAGTGCCAGACAAAATATAACCTTTACCTGCAAGCTCAGTGCAGCATCACTGCACTGCATATTTTGCTAAGAGATACACCATACTTTGTGTGTATTCTGCTATTGCAAAAACATTGCAAAAAAATTTAATTTTGCTGTGATTTGTGCATGTTTTTTTTTTTTCCAATAGCATTTTCTGCATGTTCATACACGCTTTACATACTGTGGGTACACCATACTCTGTGTGTATTCTGCTATTGCAAAAACATTGCAAAAAAATGTAATTTTGCTGTAATATGTGCATGTTTTTTTTTTCCAATAGCATTTTCTGCATGTTCATACACGCTTTAGACACCGTGCGTGTATTGTGCTATTGCCAAAAAATAAAATATTTCAGTGCTTTGTGCATGTGTGCAGAAGTGTGACATACAATCGATCGATATTTCTTCTATTGTGCTATCTCAAAAAAAAAAAATTGGAGCAACATTTTTTTTTCCAATAGCATTTTCTGCATGTTCATACACGCTTTAAATACTGTGGGTACACCATACTCTGTGTGTATTCTGCTATTGCAAAAAATGCAAAAAAATTTAATTTTGCTGTGATTTGTGCATGTTTTGTTTTTTTTCCAATAGCATTTTCTGCATGTTCATACACGCTTTAGACACTGTGCGTGTATTCTGCTATTGCCAAAAAATAAAATATTTCAGTGCTTTGTACAGGAGTGTGACATACAATCGATCGATATTTTTTCTATTGTGCTATCCCAAAAAAAAAATTGTAGTGACATTTTTTTTTCCCAATAGCATTTTCTGCAGTTTAGCAGTTTTTGAGATACACGCTTTACATACTGTGGGTGTATTCTGCTTTTGCAAAAACACCCATTTAGGGCGAGATCATACATTTTGAAAATATGAGGAGATCATCAAAAAGGGGATGTGGCCCCAGTCGTGGTGCTGCTGGTGGAGCTCCTGTTGCAGGGAGAGGACGTGGTCGATCTGTGCCAGCTACACGCACTAGTGAAACACCTTCCTCAGGTGCGAGTAGGCGACAGAGCCTGCAGCGGTATTTCGGCGCGCCTAATGAGGCTGTACGAATGTTGAGGCCAGGACAAGTACAGGCGATAGTAGATTGGGTTGCTCACAGTGCCTCCGGTTCCTTCACATTGTCTCCCACCCAGTCTCCTGATGAAAGTTCAGAGTTGTCACCTGCAGTCGATGTCCATCAGTCTTTCACCTCACCCACAAGGCTGATGTCATTGGCTGTCCCACAGTTCGTCGTGCCCAGCCGCCACTACTTTTCCAGACGAGCTATCCCTTCCCTGCACAACCAAGTGGGGGACAAAATCAGGTGTGCACTGCGCAACGCCATCTGTGGCAAGGTCCACCTAACTACGGATGCGTGGACCAGTAAGCACGGTCAGGGACGTTATATCTCCCTAACAGCACACTGGGTAAATGGGCCTGAGGCAGATAGCAGTTTGCCGCATGTCCTTCCACCACCGAGGATTGCAGGGCACTTCAGTTTGCCTCCTGTTGCTAACTCCTCCTACTCCGCCTCCTCATCCTCTACCGCCTCATCATCCGGTCAGCGTAACACCTTCACCACCAACTTCAGCACAGCCAGGGCTAAACGACAGCAGGCAGTTTTAAAACTTTCCTGTTAGGGGGAAAAACCCCGCACCGCGCAGGAGTTAAAATAGGGAAATATAACAACAGACCGATGAGTGGTTGGTGGCAGTGAGCCTCAAGCCCGGCCTGGTGGTGTGCGATAATGGGCGAAACCTCGTAGCAGCTCTGGGCCTAGGCGGTTTGACGCACATCCTTTGCCTGGCGCATGTGCTGAACTTGGTGGTCCAGAGGTTCCTTAAGAATTACCCCGATATGCCAGAGCTGCTGCAGAAAGTGCGGGCCGTCTGTGTGCACTTTCAGCGTTCTCACCCTGCTGCTGCTCGCCTGTCAGCGCTGCAGCGTAACTTCGGCCTTCCCGCTCACCGTCTCATATGTGACGTGCCCACAAGGTGGAACTCCACCTTGCACATGCTTGCCAGACTGTGCGAGCAGCAGCAGGCGATAGTGGAGTTTCAGCTGCAGCACGCATGCGTGAGTCGCTCTGCGGAACAGCACCACTTCACCACCAATAACTGGGCCTCCATGCGAGACCTGTGTGGCTTGTTGCGCTGTTTCGAGTACTCCACCAACATGGCCAGTGCCGATGACGCCGTTCTCAGCGTTACTATCCCAGTTCTATGCCTCCTTGAAAAAATGCTTCAGGCGAATATGGAAGAGGATGTGGCACAGGAGGAGGAGGAGGAAGAGGGTTCATTTCCAAGGCTTTCAGGGCAGTCATTTACAAGTGGCTACGAGGGTGAGTTCCTGCACCAACAAGCGCCAGGTACACAATTGTCCGGCAGCGAGGGCACAGTTCTAGAGGATGACAAGGTGGAGGATGAGGAGGAGATGGAGGAGGAGGAACCATGTTCACAGCAGGGTGGCACCCAGACCAGCTCATGTCCATCACTGGTGCGTGGCTGGGGGGATACAGAGGACACAGACGATACACCTCCCACAGAGGACAGCTTTTCCTTGCCTCTGGGCAGCCTGGCACACATGATCGATTACATGCTGCAGTGTCTCCGCAACGACCGCCGAGTTTCCCACATTTTAACTGGTGCTGATTATTGGGTGGCCACCCTGCTGGATCCCCATTACAAGGACAACATGCCGTCCTTAATTACCTCACTGGAGCGTGATTGTAAGATGCGCAAGTACAAGCGCACGCTGGTAGACGCGCTGCTGGTGGCATTCCCACTTGGCAGCGGGGGTACGGTGGAAGCACAAGGCGAAGGCAGAGAAGGAGGAAGAGGTCGCCAACGCAGCCAGGGCACCGCCAGCACCTCGGAAGGCAGGGTTAGCATGGCCGAAATGTGGAAAAGCTTTGTCAGCACGCCACAACAACCAGCACCACCAGCTGAGATGGAACGTCTTAGCAGGAGGCAGCATTTCACCAACATGGTGGAGCAGTATGTGTGCACACGCCTACACGTACTGAATGACGGGTCTGCCCACTTCAACTTCTGGGTCTCCAAATTGGGCACATGGCCTGAGCTTGCCCTTTACGCCTTGGAGGTGCTGGCCTGCCCTGCAGCCAGTGTATTATCTGAACGTACATTTAGCACGGCAGGGGGCGTTATCACAGACAATCGCAGCTGCCTGTCCAGAGCCAATGTGGACAAGCTCACTTTCATTAAAATGAACCAGGCATGGATCCCACAGGACTTGTCCGTACCTTGTGCAGAATAGACACGTATACCGGTGTTCTGACAAAAACTGTCTGGCCATCGGATAGTGTCCGGCCACTTACTGCGCAGGCGCAGTGCTTGCGCAGTACGGAGGACAAGGAGATTCACAAAATCTCCAAAGATGAACGTCGCCTGCGCAGTGAGTGCAGGTTCAAGCCCCACCATCCAAGTGGACATACGGTAGCACATAGTAACAGGGCCCCTCACGGGCTCGCTTGGCTAGGCTTCAACCTTGGATGATGTGGCTTGAACCTGGAGTCACCGCGCATCGTCTTCGGAGAGTTTTCGAAATCCCCTTGTCCTACGTACTGAGCTAACGCGCAGTACAGGGCGGACACTATGCGACGGGGGACAGAATTCGACACATCATTCACCACTAGCCTTACCCAGCCATTGTTGTATTTTTAAACCAGTGTTGGCTACCTCGTCCTCCTCCACCGCCGCTTCCACCTACACCACCACATCCACCGCCACCTCAACCTCCTACTCCATATGGACCTCGTCCTCCTAGGTCAAGATTATAATTTTTTCATTTTTTTAATTTCCAAGTATTCTATTTTCCCACTATCTTATCCATTAAATTGAATAGTTTTTTCCAGAAAGTGCATATTCTGGGGTATTCCCACCATATGTGCGGCATCGTGCCGTTGAGTTTCTGAGGTTCTTAATGACTTCCTGTACCTCTTCTGCTGAGAAGGGGGCCTCCAGCATTTTATTTTATTTTTTTATGTTATTTTAAGTTATTTCCCTATCCACATTTGTTTGCAGAGCACTTGCCGTGCTCTTAACAACATTTTGTTGCCATTTGCAGCCCTCTAGCCCTTTCCATGACTTTTTTACAGCCATTTTAGTCTTGAAAAGTTTGAGTTCCCATTGACTTCAATGGGGTTCGGAGTTCGGGGTCAAGTTCGGGTCAAGTTCGGTCCCGAACCCAGACTTTTTTCCAAAGTTCCGCCGAACCCGAACATCCAGGTGTCCGCTCAACTCTAGTTTTAAATTACATTTTTTCCTTTAGAAATGCCATTTAGCTGTGGTATTGTTCTAAACACGGGAAAAATGCGCTACTTAACAGGCATACTAAGGACACCCCCCAGGCACGATATTTAAAGGAATATTTCATTTTTATTGTTTCACTTTAAGCATTATTAAAATCACTGCTCCCGAAAAAAACGGCCGTGTTTAAAACTTTTTTTGCATTGATACATGTCCCCTGGAGCAGGACCTGGGTTGTCAAACACTTTTTATGGCAATAACTTGCATATGAGCCTTTAAAATTAGCACTTTTGATTTTTCACGTTCATGTCTGTAACGGTGTTCGAATGTTCGAACACATTTTTTGCCTGTTCGCATGTTCTGCTGGGAACCGAACCAGAAGGGTGTTCGGCTCATCCCTAATTAGTTCTCAAGAAGTACTGTCAGTATTGCTGCTTAACTTTTTTATCCTTTCAGGTTATGTCCAAGTGGTAGTCTACTGTACATAGGTTTATATAATATTCTGTTGCTGCCTTCTGTCTCAACTGGCATTTCTTAATTAGTAATTCGACTGAGTTTGTGCTGCTATCCCAAACTCAGTTGAACCATTTCCTCTTTGTATAACCAGACCTTAACTGAAGTATTCCAGTAAACGTTAATAGAATATAAACGCATTGAGTGTTGTCTTATTATTTAAAGGTATTGCAATAATGTCTGAACCCAGAGTGTCAGGTAGGTTGCTAGGTTCACAGGGTCATGGCGATGCAGATGAGCAGATAAATCCAAGCAGTCCCCTAGGGGGCCGTGCTACACAAGTACAAGTTTAAGGCACAAAGCAACCAGTTGTTACGCATGGTACCTGGTGAAAAAACAGATCCTCTGGTAGCGAGGGGGTTGATGGGGGATCACTCCCTATCGGTCGGCATCCAAAAGCAACTGGATCCAAACCTGAGTTACGGAGATCTATGGCCTGGTCATGAGGTACGGGAAGGAAGGAGTTAATGAGCATGCATGAGGTCCACTCTTTGTGCTTGGCCGGACCTTATTCTGTTACTGGGAGTGAGGTAACAGAGGCACGCTGGGCGCAATCCCAGCACGTCCCTCCTAATGCAACATCTACTAAAGTTGCAGTGTGTAGTGACATGGGACAGCACTTTTCAGAGGACCTCTGTACTTTAATTACTGCACACAGTGAAGGCTCCAAGTCGGGGAACTGCCTCTGTCTGGCCCCTGGCATTGACGAGCGCCCTCTGCATGAAAGGTACCTCTGCTTGCAGGGCGAGGATGACCCCACTCACATGCCTGAAAGTTGTATTAAAGTATTTTTTTCCCCAAATCAGGTAAAAGTAATATAACTGCCTAGCATTTATTTTTTTCTTTTAAATTTCCTCCTCTAGGCTTCCCTTTCAATTGTCCCCTGGCTGCAGCAATATAGTCCCATTTTCTCTGTGCCACCTGGACCTATGGAGTCATGTGTGAGTCTGTGCAACATGAACATTCATACATGGACATTCAAAGGGCAAAACAGACAACCATTGGCTTTGTGCGTGACACTCTGAATGGCTGCATGTAGAGTTGTAGTATAGAGCAGGAGCGTGCAAATACATGCAAATATAGGGGTCCAATTAAAAGTGACATTTCAGTTATAGGTGGAGTCTAGGGAGCATGTTCAGTATGAACCCACTGGAATGAGCCTGGCAGGATGCTCTCATCTGCATCTGGGGTATTCCCCACTCCGCAGCTACATTTTTACAAATGGATGGGTATACATGTGGCTGTGGGGTAGAGAACACTTTAGCTGCTTGTGATTGGCCCAGCACAGTGGCTTTCTGCTGGGCTTGTTCCAGTGGGTTAAAACTAAGATCTGAACATGCCTGAGCTCATCCCTTGTAGGCAATGTCATGCTCCAGCTGCTTATGTCATAAAAACTCCCACGGCAAGATTTCCCTTTCATAGTTGTGCACTTTATGCTGCATTCTTTGCAATCTACAATTCATAAAGAAACCAGCAGACCTGAGAATATATAAGCAGAGATCCAGCAATCAGTGTATGTGAAATAGAAGAAACCATTCCCTTCATCCTTCAAAAGGACTGCCTGGTCTTTTAACAAGCCAGAAAAAAAAATAAAAAAAGAGAGGAGTATCTTAAGTATCACACATTTATTTAACAATCTACCAACAGATTTATCTATATTCATGTAGTACAAAAATAAAAATATCCTTGAAACAAATATTTGGCAAATGTAAAGACGTTGTAGAATAAATAAAAAACACAAGAGAAAGCAAAATCTGAATACAAAATTAATTAGGCAGATGGCGATGGCTAGATATGAAGAGAAACGGTGAGGCTAAGTGGACCAGTTGGATGTTCTCTGCCATCTAATTATACATCATACTATTGTATTTTAAAATGATAATAATCCAAAAACAAAAAATCCTTTTCTTTGAGTACATCACTAGACATCTGCCTCCACCACCTACGGTCTGGCAGAAGGTCTCCCCTGCCAAAGGCTCCCGATGCCCAGACACCCCCGTACAGCGACCAAACACAAAAATGGTTGACCAACGTAAGGCCTTCCCCTCTGTCGCATCTATCTGTGGACTGAGCTCCCACCTGGATGACACTCATGGCATACCCTACTAACTTGCTTATGGGTCGCCTTGGGCCCCTGGCTTACCTTAGCTTAGTATTTTGGGCATTTTTCGATGGAGACCTGAGAGAGGTCACCCTTCCATTTACAAACGAGATGTAAAACAAGGCGCTGCCAAGCTAAACAAAAAATAGGGGTTTACCTTCTAGAGTTCCTCCACTATTTTACTGCATTCGGTCCGGAGTCTTCTGTCACTGAGGATGACATGATCGCCAGCCACCTCCTCCCAGCCACGTACAAGTCCACTGGTTTGTTGGGACTGTACATCATCCCTAAAAGACTGCTGCTGCTGATGCTGAGTGCCAGGCTCCACCTCCATGCTCACACAATCCTCCCTCCTCCTCCTCCTCCTCCTCCTCATCCTCTTCCTGTGTGATGGGTGGGACAGAAGGAACACTGATAAAGGGGGCCTTGAGAGGCAAGGAATTCCTATCGCGTATGCTGGCGGAGAGGAGGTTGGTGCCATTGTCAGAAACGACCATTCCTGGCTTAAGCTGACGTGGCGTCAACCACCTCTCGGCCTGCCCCTGCAGAGCTGCCAGAACCTCTGGCCCAGTGTGGCTCCTGTCCCCCAAACACACCAGCGCAAGCACGGCATGGCATCTTTTTGCCTGCGTACTTGCGTAGCCCCTTGTACGCCTACGGAGCACTGCTGGTTCCAAGGACAGAGCACTGGAGGAAGAAGAAGAGGAGGGGGTGGAGGAGAGAGGTGTGTCACAACCAGTAGCAGTAGTCGCGTTTTGGAGGCGTGGTGGCGGAACAACCTCCAACACTACTGCACCTTGTCCTGCATCCCTCCCAGCTGCCAATAGAGTGACCCAATGGGCCGTGAAAGAAAGGTACCGTCCCTGTCCATGCCTGCTGGACCATGAGTCAGCGGTAATATGCACCTTACCGCTGACCGCCCTGTCCAGCGAGGCATGGACATTGCCCTCCACATGCCGGTAGAGAGACGGAATCGCCTTCCGCGAGAAAAAGTGGCGTTTGGGAACCTGCCACTGAGGAACCGCACATTGAACAAACTCACGGAAGGGGGCCGAGTCTACCAACTGAAAAGGCAGCAGTTGAAGTGCTAGCAATTTAGCAAGGCTAGCATTCAACCGCTGGGCATGTGGATGGCTGGGAGTGTACTTCTTTCTACGGTCCAGCAGCTGGGGCAGGGAAATTTGCCTGCTGCAATCGGACGTCGGTGTACTGCAAGTACTTGGTTGTGACACACCGAATTCTACACCTTCAGTCCTCTCGGAGCAGCTTTCAGAGAGGACTGAAGGTGTAGTGGGGATGGAGATCCCAGCTGAGGAGGAGCAAGGAGAGGTCCGCTTAGTTCTTTGGTGTGGGTCTTTTATGTGTGCCTGCCAACGAGCTGCATGGCAGGTCGCCATATGTCTGGTCATGCTTGTCGTGCCCAAGCGGCTGATGTTTTGGCCACGCGAGATACGCTTGAGACAAATATTGCAAATAGCAGTGGTGCGATCTGCTGCACTCGTCTCAAAAAAGGCCCACACCAAAGAACTTTTCTGATAACGTGCAGAGGCAGCGCTCTGCACAGGCGGAGCTCTGCGGTGTTGTACAGTTGCTGTGCTGGCCTCTACCTGGCCTCCAGGGGGCATCCTGCCTCGTTGGACATGTGACGCCGCATCCTCCTCCTCCTCGTCCTCCTCCTCATCCTCTCTCCCTTGAGGCACCCACGTGGAGTCAGTGACCTCATCATCCCCTCCCTCTTCACCACTAGAGCAAACCTGGCAGTAAGCTGCAGCTGGTGGAACAGTACTGCCAGATTCCTCAAGCTGGGTATCGTCATCCGAGCCTTCGAATCGTTGGGCATCCTCCTGGAGCATGTACCCAACACTGTGCTCAAAGAGTTCGGGGGACTCCTCAGGAGGACATGGTGGGTCTAGGGAAGGGGTGGCTGATGATGCTCTGTCAGTACCCTGAGCCTGGGTGAGAGAGGATGAGGAGGATGAGGAGGGCTTGGTCATCCATTCTACCAAGCCTTCAGCATGATGCGGCTCCACATGTCCAGCTGCCGAAAACAAAGACGCGCGTGTCCCATGGCCACGTGCTGATGACGATGCACGACCACGTCCACGTCCACGGCCACGTCCACTAGAAACAGAGCCTGCCTGCCCTGTGTTCTTGGCTCTGCACGCTCTGCCTCCCCTTGGCGGTCTTCCAGCCATTGTAGTCGGTAGTCCTGTGGGTGCTGCTGAGAAGAAAATATAGGAGCTCTGTGTGATGCCACTAACACACTAGAAGTCCTATGGGTGCTTCTGCAAAGAAAATAGAGGAGCTCTGTGTGATGCCACTAACACACTAGAAGTCCTGTGGATGCTTCTGCAAAAAAAATAGAGGAGCTCTGTGTGATGGACTAACACACTAGAAGTCCTGTGGGTGCTTATGCAAAGAAAATAGAGGAGCTCTGTGTGATGCCACTAACACACTAGAAGTCCTGTGGGTGCTTCTGCAAAGAAAATAGAGGAGCTCTGTGTGATGCCACTAACACACTAGAAGTCCTGTGGGTGCTTCTGCAAAGAAAATAGAGGAGCTCTGTGTGATGCCACACTAACACACTAGAAGTCCTGTGGGTGCTTCTGCAAAGAAAATAGAGGAGCTCTGTGTGATGCCACTAACACACTAGAAGTCCTGTGGGTGCTTCTGCAAAGAAAATAGAGGAGCTCTGTGTGATGCCACTAACACACTAGAAGTCCTGTGGGTGCTTCTGCAAAGAAAATAGAGGAGCTCTGTGTGATGCCACTAACACACTAGAAGTCCTGTGGGTTCTTATGCAAAGAAAATAGAGGAGCTCTGTGTGATGCCACTAACACACTAGAAGTCCTGTGGGTGCTTATGCAAAGAAAATAGAGGAGCTCTGTGTGATGCCACTAACACACTAGAAGTCCTGTGGGTGCTTCTGCAAAGAAAATAGAGGAGCTCTGTGTGATGCCACTAACACACTAGAAGTCCTGTGGATGCTTCTGCAAAAAAAATAGAGGAGCTCTGTGTGATGCCACTAACACACTAGAAGTCCTGTGGGTGCTTATGCAAAGAAAATAGAGGAGCTCTGTGTGATGCCACTAACACACTAGAAGTCCTGTGGGTGCTTATGCAAAGAAAATAGAGGAGCTCTGTGTGATGCCACTAACACACTAGAAGTCCTGTGGGTGCTTCTGCAAAGAAAATAGAGGAGCTCTGTGTGATGCCACTAACACACTAGAAGTCCTGTGGGTGCTTATGCAAAGAAAATAGAGGAGCTCTGTGTGATGCCACTAACACACTAGAAGTCCTGTGGGTGCTGCTGAGAAGAAATATAGGAGCTCTGTGTGATGCCACTAACACACTAGAAGTCCTATGGGTGCTTCTGCAAAGAAAATAGAGGAGCTCTGTGTGATGCCACTAACACACTAGAAGTCCTGTGGGTGCTTCTGCAAAGAAAATAGAGGAGCTCTGTGTGATGCCACTAACACACTAGAAGTCCTGTGGGTGCTGCTGAGAAGAATATATAGGAGCTCTGTGTGATGCCACTAACACACTAGAAGTCCTATGGGTGCTTCTGCAAAGAAAATAGAGGAGCTCTGTGTGATGGGACTAACACACTTCAAGTCCTATAGGTGCTTCTGGGAAGAAAATAAGCTCTGTGTCTGTGTGATGGGACTAACACACTAGAAGTCCTGTGGGTGCTTATGCAAAGAAAATAGAGGAGCTCTGTGTGATGCCACTAACACACTAGAAGTCCTGTGGGTGCTGCTGAGAAGAATATATAGGAGCTCTGTGTGATGCCACTAACACACTAGAAGTCCTATGGGTGCTTCTGCAAAGAAAATAGAGGGAGCTCTGTGTGATGCCACTAACACACTAGAAGTCCTGTGGGTGCTTCTGCAAAGAAAATAGAGGAGCTCTGTGTGATGCCACTAACACACTAGAAGTCCTGTGGGTGCTGCTGAGAAGAATATATAGGAGCTCTGTGTGATGCCACTAACACACTAGAAGTCCTATGGGTGCTTCTGCAAAGAAAAATAGAGGAGCTCTGTGTGATGGGACTAACACACTTCAAGTCCTATAGGTGCTTCTGGGAAGAAAATAAAGGTCTGTGTGATGGGACTAACACACTTCAAGTCCTATAGTTGCTTCTGGGAACAAAATATAGCTCTGTGTGTGTGATGGGACTAACACACTTCAAGTCCTATAGGTGCTTCTGGGAACAAAATATAGCTCTGTGTGTGTGATGGGACTAACACACTTCAAGTCCTATAGGTGCTTCTGGGAAGAAAATATAGCTCTGTGTGTGTGATGGGACTAACACACTTCAAGTCCTATAGGTGCTTCTGGGAAGAAAATATAGCTCTGTGTGTGTGATGGGACTAACACACTTCAAGTCCTATAGGTGCTTCTGGGAACAAAATATAGCTCTGTGTGTGTGATGGGACTAACACACTTCAAGTCCTATAGGTGCTTCTGGGAACAAAATATAGCTCTGTGTGTGTGATGGGACTAACACACTTCAAGTCCTATAGGTGCTTCTGGGAACAAAATATAGCTCTGTGTGTGTGATGGGACTAACACACTTCAAGTCCTATAGGTTCTTCTGGGAACAAAATATAGCTCTGTGTGTGTGATGGGACTAACACACTTCAAGTCCTATAGGTTCTTCTGGGAACAAAATATAGCTCTGTGTGTGTGATGGGACTAACACACTTCAAGTCCTATAGGTGCTTCTGGGAACAAAATATAGCTCTGTGTGTGTGATGGGACTAACACACTTCAAGTCCTATAGGTGCTTCTGGGAAGAAAATATAGCTCTGTGTGTGTAATGGGACTAACACACTTCAAGTCCTATAGGTGCTTCTGGGAAGAAAATATAGCTCTGTGTGTGTGATGGGACTAACACACTTCAAGTCCTATAGGTGCTTCTGGGAACAAAAATATAGCTCTGTGTGTGTGATGGGACTAACACACTTCAAGTCCTATAGGTGCTTCTGGGAAGAAAATATAGCTCTGTGTGTGTGATGGGACTAACACACTTCAAGTCCTATAGGTGCTTCTGGGAAGAAAATATAGCTCTGTGTGTGTGATGGGACTAACACACTTCAAGTCCTATAGGTGCTTCTGGGAACAAAATATAGCTCTGTGTGTGTGATGGGACTAACACACTTCAAGTCCTATAGGTGCTTCTGGGAACAAAATATAGCTCTGTGTGTGTGATGGGACTAACACACTTCAAGTCCTATAGGTGCTTCTGGGAAGAAAATATAGCTCTGTGTGTGTAATGGGACTAACACACTTCAAGTCCTATAGGTGCTTCTGGGAACAAAATATAGCTCTGTGTGTGTGATGGGACTAACACACTTCAAGTCCTATAGGTGCTTCTGGGAACAAAATATAGCTCTGTGTGTGTGATGGGACTAACACACTTCAAGTCCTATAGGTGCTTCTGGGAAGAAAATATAGCTCTGTGTGTGTGATGGGACTAACACACTTCAAGTCCTATAGGTGCCTCTGGGAACAAAATATAGCTCTGTGTGTGTGATGGGACTAACACACTTCAAGTCCTATAGGTGCTTCTGGGAACAAAATATAGCTCTGTGTGTGTGATGGGACTAACACACTTCAAGTCCTATAGGTTCTTCTGGGAACAAAATATAGCTCTGTGTGTGTGATGGGACTAACCACACTTCAAGTCCTATAGGTGCTTCTGGGAAGAAAATATAGCTCTGTGTGTGTGATGGGACTAACACACTTCAAGTCCTATAGGTGCTTCTGGGAAGAAAATATAGCTCTGTGTGTGTAATGGGACTAACACACTTCAAGTCCTATAGGTGCCTCTGGGAACAAAATATAGCTCTGTGTGTGTGATGGGACTAACACACTTCAAGTCCTATAGGTGCTTCTGGGAAGAAAATATAGCTCTGTGTGTGTGATGGGACTAACACACTTCAAGTCCTATAGGTGCTTCTGGGAACAAAAATATAGCTCTGTGTGTGTGATGGGACTAACACACTTCAAGTCCTATAGGTGCTTCTGGGAACACAAAATATAGCTCTGTGTGTGTCATGGGACTAACACACTTCAAGTCCTATAGGTGCTTCTGGGAAGAAAATATAGCTCTGTGTGTGTAATGGGACTAACACACTTCAAGTCCTATAGGTGCCTCTGGGAACAAAATATAGCTCTGTGTGTGTGATGGGACTAACACACTTCAAGTCCTATAGGTGCTTCTGGGAAGAAAATATAGCTCTGTGTGTGTGATGGGACTAACACACTTCAAGTCCTATAGGTGCTTCTGGGAACAAAATATAGCTCTGTGTGTGTGATGGGACTAACACACTTCAAGTCCTATAGGTGCTTCTGGGAAGAAAATATAGCTCTGTGTGTGTGATGGGACTAACACACTTCAAGTCCTATAGGTGCTTCTGGGAAGAAAATATAGCTCTGTGTGTGTGATGGGACTAACACACTTCAAGTCCTATAGGTGCTTCTGGGAACAAAAATATAGCTCTGTGTGTGTGATGGGACTAACACACTTCAAGTCCTATAGGTGCTTCTGGGAACAAAATATAGCTCTGTGTGTGTGATGGGACTAACACACTACAAGTCCTATAGGTGCTTCTGGGAACAAGATATAGGAGCTCTGCCTGCCTGCCACGAACACACTACAAGTCCTATAGGTGCTTCTGGGAACAAAATATAGGAGCTCTGCCTGCCTGCCACGAACACACTACAAGTCCTATAGGTGCTTCTGGTAACAAAATATAGGAGCTCTGCCTGCCTGCCACGAACACACTACAAGTCCTATAGGTGCTTCTGGTAACAAAATATAGGAGCTCTGCCTGCCTGCCACGAACACACTACAAGTCCTATAGGTGCTTCTGGTAACAAAATATAGGAGCTCTGCCTGCCTGCCACGAACACACTACAAGTCCTATAGGTGCTTCTGGTAACAAAATATAGGAGCTCTGCCTGCCTGCCACGAACACACTACAAGCCCCTCTTTCTCAATCAATCTTTGTAACTGAATCTATCTAACTCAATTTCTGTAAGTGAATCTCTCTACCTAACTAAATCGAGCAGAGTGTCACAGAATCAGCCTGCTCAATCTGCGCCGGAACAGCATGTGACCGGCGCAGACGGCGTGGCGGCCTTTTATAGGGGGGGGGCGTGTACTACAGCCCCTGAGCTGTAATTGGCTACAGGCGTCCTGCCTGTAGCCAATTATGGCTCTTCGAGTTTCCGGGGCTGTGATTGGCCAAGCATGCGGGGTCACAGTGCATGCTTGGCCAATCATCAGCCAGCAATGCACTGCGCCGGCCGCGCCGGCCGCAATGCATTGCGGGGCCGCTCGCATCACACGAACGTGATGCGAGCTGCCAAAATAGTTCTGGGCTCGCCGAGCGAGCGAACGCCGGTGCTCGATGCGAACGTGGGTTCGCCGGGGTCGGGAGGACATACAGGAACTTTGTCAGGCCTGTGTCTTATGGGTATCACAGAGTCTGTTAACAATGCATGTTGTACTCACTGTGTGTTTTAATGACCTAATTCTTTTTTTTTTCCTTCCTTCTGTTTCCCGTCTACTGGCTCACCTTATGGTCCTCTACAACAACCCGAATCTCCTCCTGGAGATACCACCGTATCCCTCCAGATGGCTCAGATAAGTGCTTTTATGTTTATCCAGCACCATGGCTAAGGTTTTGTCACTAAATGTCCAAGGCCTAAATTCTAACAGGAAGAGACACCTGGCGCTTAGAGAATTTAGGCAGTCGGGGGCAGATGTCATCCTGATTCAGGAAACCCATTTTAACAAGGGGGACTCCTTCGCATTCGCTTCCAGACACTACCCTCAGATCTACCAGGCTTTTAACCCCTGCAAACGTGCCGGTGTTGCCATACTTTTTAAACGTGGATCTCCGTTCACATGCACTGAGTCTTACATTGACCCACGGGGACATTTTATCATCCTACGTGGTCAATGGCAGGCACAGGCAGTCACCTTCAGTCATCAGATCATCTTTCTAACTAGAGTATTTGCCCACCTCTTCCGAACACTAAACAAATTCCTAATTGTAGGTGGAGACTTTAACCTGTCTCAATCCAATGGTTCTTGACCGCCATGTGGTGAACCCCCGGGACTCACAAGCCCGAGCCTCTAGAGACTCAAAACGTTTTCATCACCTCACTAGACGATATGCTCTTTTTGATTCCTACAGGTTCTCCACCCTGGGGATTGACAGTATACATTTTATTCCGCCCCTCACCGTATGCATTCACGTATTGGTTACCTTTTTGTCAACAACACCATGTTATGCATCACCTGATCCGCACAGATACTTCCTATTTCCTGGTCCGACCGTGCCCCCATCTTACTCACACTAAATTTAGGCACTTCTAATCGCAAGCCAGGTCAGGTAGAAAAAGCCATAGTTAAGCTGAAACAATTATACTACGACAGGGGTAATAAGGCCCACTCTCTATTAGCTAGAAAACTATCTGACCGCTCCCACAGGACTACCCATCAAATTAAGAACAAATTGGGCTGCCTACTTTCCCATCCTCAAGATATTGATCATTCTTTTGAGGAGCTCTATACTGCCTTATACAATAAAAACCCCCCTCCCCCTAATCTAGTAGATGGTATGAATCACTACATAGAGCGGAGACCCTCAACTACAACTGTCAGACCCCCTCCCCCCTCAATGCACCTATCACAGAAGAAGAACTCACATAGACCATTAAAATTCTACCCACACGCAAATCCCCTGGCCCAGACGGTCTTCCTTACGAGTACTATAAACCTTTCTTTCCCCTATTGATACCACATGTGTAAACTCTTTAATGCCTTCCTTCAGCAAACTCCCATCCCACCAGACATGCAGATATCCTTCCTTACTTAGATCCCCAAACAGATAAGAACCCCTCCTTATGTGCTAGCTATAGGCCCATAGCACTTTTGAACGCTGACCTGAAAATCTTTACCACACTTCTCTCGATTCGCCTAAACGCGGTCTTAACCTCTCTGATCCATAAAGACCAGGTGGGCCTTGTCCCCCTTCATCAGGCGGGAGACAACACAAGAAGGGTCATGGATTTGATCGATGTAGCAAATAGAGATAGCTTGGAGTCCTTAGTACTAAGCTTAGACGGGGAAAAGGCTTTTGACCGTCTTGGCTGGCCCTTCCTGTTTGCCACATTGCACCATATGGTTTTCCGGGGGCCTTTTCTGCAGGCCATTCTACATCTTTACACCAACCCTACATCCGAAGTGTTTGCCCTATCCTCCTCTTTCTCATGTCACTAATGTTATCTGCCAGGGATTCGAGGCATACCAGACAGGGGGAAAAATTTAAGCTATCACTATTTGCAGACAACATTATACTCACCTTGACTCAGCCTAGGATTTCCCTACCAAACCTGCATGCCGAGCTCAACACCTATAGGTCCCTCTCAGGCTATAAAATAAATGCAGCTAAATCGGAGGCCCTCCTGATTAACATCCCTGCAGATGAGGTTCACCACCTGCAAACCTGTTTCCCCTCTAATTGGAAGACATCTGCCCTGAAATACTTGGGGATTCATATCACCCCGACTTTCGCCACTCTATACCAAGTAAATTCCCCCCTTTATTTTGCTCCATAAGGGAACTAATACAAAAATGGAAGACTCACCACATCTCCCTCTTGGGACACATGGCCTCTGTTAAGATGACCATTCTCCCTAAACTTTTGTACCTATTTCAAACACTGCCTATCCCCGTCCCTTATGTGCTTCTGAGAAAACTGCAAGCAGATTTGATAAGTTTTGTTTGGAACTACAAGAGGCATAGGATACCCCGCTCAGTACTAATGGCATCACGCTCTGATGGAGGATTAGCGTTCCCTAACCTTATAAAATATTACCAAGCGACTCAACTACGCGCTTTAACCTCCTGGTTCCCTCAACACTCTTATCAATAAATGGACAGAGATTGAAAAAATTTGTCTGGCACCTGTAGACCCGAATATTTTACCCTGGAATGGGAATGAGGAGGTGGACCCTGGTAGGCTTCTGGGATCTATGTCTCAACTCAGATTGCTCTGTCGCAAACTGTCTCGCGAGCGTGAGCTTAAATCTGAAAAATCCCTGTTGACCTCCTTTCTCTGCAACCCCAAGATGCCTGCTAGTTTGACTCACCAGATGTCTTCGCCCTGGGCTTCATGGAACTTATTCCATTTTGGACACTTGGTAGACCCTATATACTGTAAATTACTCACATTTCCTGAACTTCAGGAAAAATATGAGTTACCCCACCAGGTATTCTATGGATATCTGCGAATACGCCACTACGCCCAAACCTTTACCCAAATTTACAATTCTCAGCACCATGCCCTTTTGAATGCATAATACTGGAGGGATCCGCATGTCGGGGGCCTGATCTCTGACATATATCAGATACTTAATGCCTATTCGATACCAAACCGGGGTAAACATGCCTATATACTCCACAGGGAAAAGATATTGGGTGAAGAACTCCCCAAGATGACGTGGCGAACGATCTGGTCACAGGCGGCTAAGAGCTCTTTTTGCACACTCTACAAGGAAAATGCCTATAAAATTATTTATTTCTGGTACCGGACGTGCTCCACGCCATCTACCCATCTAGCTCCGATCGATGCTGGCGATGCCATTGGGACAAAGATACCGTTTATCGCATTTACTGGAGTTGTCCCTTGATAGTGCCTTTTTGGCATAACGCATAACTTGGTAACGGTGAGGTACCGGTCCCTATGAAGCCGACATTTTTCCTGCTTGGTATCACCATTACAAATCACTATACCATACAAGAAGCTGCTTAGACATATCCTTACCGCTGCATGCTGCCTGGTTGCCCTTAACTGGAAGCAGCGTTCCTCACCTTCCCAAGACGCCCTGTACGCCAGAATAAAGGATGTGGAACTAATGGCCAAAAATTACAGCTAGATTACAGGATAGGCTGGAAATGCAGGGTAAGGTCTGGCAGCTGTGGCATCTTCGGGAGAACTCGACATAAGCTGGTGGATGAGCTACGTTACTTCCCCACGTCTCTCTTGCTTTCTTTTTTTCAAATTCTCTCTCCCTCTTCTCTATTTCTTTTTTCTCTCATTTTATACTATATCTTATTTACCCACACTTTTCTATATCCCATAAGTTTTAACCTAAACTATGGCAAACTCCATCTATCGTTTAATAGTTCATAGTATGGCCTAGTAGTGATATTGTGCCATTTGAAACTATACTGTTTGTACTTGCTATACTCATGTTTCAGTCCTAATTGGAGTTTATCATATTGTTTTTGCTCTTTTTTCGGCTGAGATAATTAATAAAAATGTTATTTGAAAATAGTTAACTTGGATGCCTCCTGCCCATCCTGGGCTCTACTGGCAGCACAAACCAGGATTCCTGACCTGCGCTGATAATTCAAGTAATTCTGACTGCCTGAAATACCTCCAGAGTATGCAGTGATCCTACTCCCGCCAACTCTGACACTCCACCTAGTGAAGTGATAGCTACCAAAGAAGCCACCTTCCGAGATAAATGACCAACAGAATCTCCCGACTGGTTAGAAAAATGGCCTCTGCAAGGACAGACAAGATCAAATTCAAGTCCCAAGGACACAAGAGTGGCCTGACAGGCAGGGCTGTCTACGTTACCCGCTGTATGAAGCAGGGACGTGCAGTCAGGGGAGGCAGGTGAGGCAAAGCCATACCCTCACCTGCCATAAGCATAAAAAAAAATGAGATATATATATATATATATATATATATATATATATATATATATATATATATATAAAAAGATTGTCTTTGAGGGTCGTAGCTCGGCAACCAGGGGTCACAGAGACTTGAAGTCCTACCACACCTATGGTCCATAGACCTCAAGATCACACTGCTTCACGTCGCTGCAAAATCGCATCAAAATCGCACAAGTGTGAAAAGGAGCCCAAAACTAAGCTCCTGCAGACCCAATGCATGCTATTCTGGAGACACAACTCCTTCAAGTGCACCAATGCCCATGTTCTTCAAAAAACATGTGCTTATGCCACATTTATGTATGCAACATCTATGCAAAACATGTGTTTATTCAAACATGCGTTTAGGCAACAAGCTTGCAAGCATGTACACTACGCTGCAACTGCCCAACTGCACTTGGCCCCATACTATTTTTTACTATTTTAGCACATATGCATGCCATGCAGCCTTTTTCTGCTTCAGATCAGCCTAAATGTAAGCTCTTGCAGACCAAATTCACATTATTCTGAAGTTTGCAAGCATGCACCTGTTCAACTGCACCAGGCCCCATACTATTATGCACAGTATTCTGGAGACACAACACTTTAAAGTGCACTGCTAGGGGTGTATCGTCTTACAGTTGTACAGGCCCCCCGGATTAAGCAGTAAGTATGCAGTCTATAATCATGACTTGTCTGGCCACACATTTCTCCCATAGTAAGTACTCACACGTCTATAGTATCCATGGGCTGCTGTTATGTCTCAAGAGGCCCTGCTGTCCACATGGCCACCCCTCCACTTCCTGCCTATATAGAAATAGGCCTCTGTGCCCTCTAGTGGCTGGAGGATAAACAGCAGCCCATACTCCTAATAATACACAGAGCATGTTTTAAACAGCACACACTGCCCCTAGGGGCTACTGAGAGAAGACCAGACAGTCTTTTTTTTTTAAAAAAGAGAAACTGCAAAAAAATGCAGACTTACCATTCCTGCTGCAGGACTTTGAGCATAACAGGAGTCCAATCTTCACCCATCACGGTGGGCTTTGTCAAAAAAGACCTTCAGGGACCGGGTCCCCCTTAATGTGGGGTCCACTCTCCTGGACCTGTATAGTACCCTGCAGGAAAACACTTTGGTCAGAACAAACACTGCCCAGGGTTCCATTACGCAGGGTCCCGTGCCGTGAGTCTGCATTACAGGTAAACCTTCCCATGAGGCTTGGGTACCATCCATTTTGGCTGACAGCTTTTTCGAATGGATCCGATTGAAGTCTTTGATTCTCAGTAGAACCAATCCAGACTACCAAGTATGCTCCAAGAACACATGTACCACATCAGTGACCGCCACCTTAGAGACACTGGCGAAAAAACTGAGGTACTTCCTGTTATAGGAGGGGTTATATAGGGGAGGACTTCCTGTTTGACTATCTGCCAGTGTCCATTCACCTGTAGGTGGCGTATAACCAATATAGTTATTATGGTTGCTCTGTGTCCCATGATGTATGATAAAGAAATGGAATTTATTGCAGCCTACCAATCCAATCAATGTGGTGGCTGCAATATTTTTTTTTTAGGTCTTTTTCCTTATTTTACCAGGTGGATCCAGTTGGTAACACACTTCTTATTCTAAGATGTCTCTACAGACCATCAACCTTTGTATGGTGGGCAGGGAAGCTGATAGAAATCATGGGGCCCCGTACAGCCTAATTGACGGGGCCCCCTTCAGTCCCACCCCTGGCCCCTCCCCAGATACCATTTTAACTTTTTGCGCTATAACCATAAAAATAAAAACTATTTAAAAAAAAATATAAAAAAAAAAACATTTTTTACTTTCTGCTATGAAACATATCCAATAAAAAAAATTAATTTTTTTTTAATTTCTTTAATAGTTTAGGCCAATATGTATTCTGCAACATATTTATGGTAAAAAAAAAATCCCAAAAAGCATATATTGATTGGTTTACGCAAAAGTTCTAGTGTCTGTCTACAAAGAATGGGATGTATTTTTTAATTATTTTTACTAGTAATGATGGCGATCAGCGACAGTGGGCCATGCCAATGCCATAATGTACTGCAAACAGTGCCACCCATGCATCCAATGCCATAATGTGCTGCAGACAGTGCCACCCATGCCGCCAATGGCATAATGTACTGCAGACAGTGCCACCCATCCTGCCAATGCCATAATGTACTGCAGACAGTGCCACTCATGCCATAATGTGCTGCAGACAGTTCCACCCATGCCGCCAATGGCATGATGCCATTGGCAGCATGGGTGGCACTGTCTGTGCAGGCAGCACATGCGTTATGGCATTGGCAGCATGGGTGGCACTGTCTGCAGCACATTATGGCATTGGCGGCATGGGTGGCACTGTCTGCAGTATATTATGGCATTGGTGGCATGGGTGGCACTGTCTGCAGTACATTATGGCATTGGCGGCATGGATGGCACTGTCTGCAGCACATTATGGCATTGGCAACATGGATGGCACTGTCTGCAGGCAGCACATGCGTTATGGACCATAATGCATGTGCTGCCTGCAGAGACAGTGCCACCCATGCCACCAATGCCATAATGTTAAGATGCTGCTGCAGACAGATACAGTGATATATTAGATCTTAAATCCCGCACCCAAGCAAGCACACACATGTGTTAGCCAGGCCCCACAAGCCACTTCCTCTCTGATCCTGCTGCTGCCTGGAGTGTGTCAGTCAAAAACTTTCAGATGTCAGCTCAGCTGCTTCCTTCTGCCGCCGTTCGCCCTCACTTCTTCTTCTTCTTCAGTCTCACTGTCTCTGCCTCATTCTGAGTGGAGAACGGAGCAGAGAAACATGAGCGGAGGAGAAGTGTAAAACCCACTTGAAGCAGGTCAAATGCAGATCAAAAGGAGGTTAACTTCAGGTCAAATGCCTCTGTCAATGAATTCTGAATGATCTCAGGAGGTGTATCAAATTGATGCGATTGACACAAGCCCAAAGCCTGCGAACAAAAGCTGTTAATCTAATTGACAGCTATGGATAGATGTGATAACAAGAAGTCTACAGATAATGGCATACAACTGGATTGTAAAATCTATTAAAGATAGATCGAATTGTACATAATTTACTAGATATTTTTTTTTCACATAGTTGCTGGTAACACAAATAATTCATCCCGCAATAAAAAAGAAGGACTATGCATCCACCCCTTTTACCCAAGGAAAGAAACAGAGTTGGCTGCAACTTTAAAAAAGATGGGATTTGCAGCCACCCCTAAACCCAGAAGGAAAATACAGAGGTTGGTTGCAGCTTCCCCTTATCTCATGATGGGAAAATGGTGTAGTGGTATTTTGTAACCTGCACCTATTCCACCCCACATACACAATAATTAAAAGAAGGTTGCTGCAACCAACCATCACCCATCTGGACAAATATGGAATTTAAAGCTACCCTCACCCCAAGAAGCAACAAAAGCAGAGGATGTGGGCTTATCCCCCCCCCCCCCCCCCCCCCCCCCCCCCCAAAAAAAAGGGGATCAAAAGGAAAAAAGAAAGAATAGTAAGATTTCACAACATTCAAGCTGACTGCATCCCACGAGAGAAAGGGTGTCTATTATTTCATGCCATGTGCAGCACCTGCAAATGAATAGTATGTTGCAACTCTCATTCCACAAAGGATAACATGAAAAGTTTCAGGCTTATTCAATGTTCATTCACCCCGCATTCCACAGCTGTAACAACAGTCAGTGGTGGGATAATGCAGCAGGCAGACACCCCAAATCCCATGAGGTAAAAGACTGGGGTAGTTGTTGCTACCCTTCATCCCACACAGGAAGGAACAAGGATGGTTATAGCCACCAACTCCACTCACTTCTTGAGTTGGAAGGTCAGCATCAACGAACATTTTTCTGGCAGAATTGCGATATTCAGCACTGCATGTCGTGTTCCCAGCCATGGCAAGTGACAGATTTCTTTTTTAATAGTCACTCCCCACCCACTTACCTATGGACAATATCCTTCCCTGTGCTCCCCTGCTACCTGGTTCACCAACTTAGCTATAAATCCCTTTGTAAGCTTTGTGTCAGAATTTATAGTGTTCGAACCTGGCAATTTGCTACAAATGGCCCAATTCTGCTGTTTCCTGAGAGAAAGGGGATAAACGTCATATGCTCCTCTCTAAGCAGAGATGAGCTTGAGCAATTGTTGTGGGCATTTAAGAGCCCCTTAAAATTAAAAATCCATGCAAATATTAGGATACCATACTTTCATCTAGATTATATACTGAACATCAGGGCCATGTTTGACTGCAAGGGCATGCACAGGTGTTCTGTGCATCCCCTTTCAGGCAGTCCCGTTCATGTCAACTAGAACACAGCGTCTGCACTAATGTATGCCAGTGTGAACAAGGCCTTAAAGTTCAAGTGGACTTTCATGTTAAATCAGGTATATTCTAGGTACGGTACATCAAAACAAAGATGTGCAATATCTTTTAGTTGATTGTCTTTAGAAAGCCACAGGCTGAATAGAAAAAGCTATCCCCATGGTGAGTTAGACCTATAGCTCTGCAATCAGCAATCAGACATCTGCAGAGAGACCACTGCTTCCACAGAGAGTTCTTTACTGAAGCATGCTGACAGGGGTTAGACTTTTCTAATCTGGCGGTGGCTGCTTTCTAAAGAACATAAACTGTAACACTATATTTATGTATGTATGTATATATATATATATATATATATATATATATATATATATATATATATATATCGTTTTAATGCACCTGAAATATAGTTACTGAATTAAACTAAAAGTTCAGCTGGACTTGCAGCAGACTGGCAGAGGAGAGGTGACTAAAGAAGCAGAACTTCAGCATCCATTTTTCTGTAATTATTACTGTGATTTGTGGGAGGGCAGAGGTTGTATATATTAAGAAAGCTTGAAGTCATAAGAGTAGAATAGGGCGTATGTGGGATAAATTTGATATCCTGAGATTATGATTTATGCCTTCAGGTCTGTTATAGCATTTTTTCTTCTACCAGTTGTGTACTAATGCTAATGCAACTGACCCACTGGCAATGCAGTTTTATATCATTTTAGTTTGAAAGAAGACTTAAATATAATGTCTATGGACAATAAAATCAATGTTCTGTACTGGTCACAGTGTAACTGGTCACATTGCACCTAGATAATGTGGTGTTCTTCTGTGCAACCTTGCTACATAATTATTGTTATTTGACTGGATTTATCTTATATAAAATGTCAAACTAGAAAGTAGAACTTTACCGTATTCTGGCATATTTGCTTGTGATTGAAAAGATGTCTGACTAATATTGAAACACATTTCTGCTACTTGTACACCATATTTTGCTGGGAATTACACAGCAGAGAGATCCAATGTTTATGTAATTGAAGGTTAAAGCATATTATATCTAAATCTATTCTGTCTAATAACTATTAACATTTTGGCACATTTCAAACCAATAGCACCAACTGAAGGTTCTCTCTTATTTACAAAATTAAAATAAATGAGCTTAATTTTTGGGAACCAGTTATATTTTACCAATTTCATTTCAGTCCAAACTGGTCCTCATGATTCATGAATGATGGAGCCCATACGTGCCTAAACATACCATCTCCTTTTCTTCTAGCACAAGAAACAGAAACAGTCCAAGTAGCTTTTATTCAGCACGGCAGTTTCAGTGCAGGTTGGTTTTGTGCATAAAACAAACAAAGCATCTGTTCATCCAAGCCACTAACTAAACTCAAGTTAGTTTGTGACTAACTGGTTGCTCCCTAGTGGGTTCCCAAAAACAAACAGGCAGCTCCTGTACCTTTTTAGTGTTATGTCAGCAGTCTGCCTTTTCAACCAGCAGCAGGGTCTCCCAGCAGAAAGAGAGAGAGCCTCTGTCATCAGGCAGCTCACATATGTAAAGACCTGTGGAAAGCTGAGACTAACAATGTGGTTTGGCTACCAGGTATAATGTGGACCTAGGAATGGAGGCTCCTCCCACCCAAATCTCTCCGAAGTCTCTGGGTTCAAGAACCTATTAAGATTCTAAAAAAAAAAGTAAAAAGTTTGTTGTTTCTATACACAAACCCTGGAGCCCCTCACCATGTATAGATAAGAAACCTGATTAATAACTTACACAATCCTACCAGCCAGTGCCTCAGAGAGCCCTGTGCACAATGATACAAATGGATTAAGTTCTTCTTCCACTGGACACCAGTAATTGGGGGCACTTCACTGACCACTAATGTAATAGGGCTGTTGTGCCACTGAACACTAATGTTATGAAGGCATTTCTGACAGTCATTAATGCTACAAAGACTGACTAATGTAAACTGATTTCCAATGTAACAGGAATTTATGCTGGTCACAAGTGTAATGGGAAAATTACACTGACCGCCAAGGTAAATGGAGAATTATATTAATATTACAGGACAATTTGCTCTAACCAACTATGTAACTAAGGCATTTACACTGGTAACTAATGTAACAGATGCCCATTTATATTGGTGCACAGTGTAAATTCCCCCTGAATTCCACTGTCTTAATTAAGGGCACATATAGTATAAGGGGCCTAACATTATGAGGGAAATAAGATATACAGAGGCCTTTTTTAAATAAAGCATATACACTGGAGACATTGCATTATTTAACACATGGGATTGCCTGGAAATTCTAAATTGGGTTTACAACCATTTCAGCCCCGGAAGATTAGGCTGCTCAATGACCAGGCCATTTTTTGTGATACGGCACTGCGTCGCTTTAACTTACAATTGCGCGGCCGTGTGACGCTGTACCCAAAGAAAATTGATGTCCTTTTTCCCCACAAATAGAGCTTTCTTTTGGTGGGTATTTCATCTCTGCGGTTTTTATTTTTTGCGCTATAAACAAAAAAAGAGCGTAAATTTTGAAAAAAACACAATATTTTATACTTTTTTGCTATAATAAATATCCCCAATTTTTTTTAAAAAAAGGAAATTTTTTCCTCAGTTTAGGCCGATGTGTATTCTTCTACATATTTTTGTTAATACAAATCACAAAAAGCGTATATGGATTGGTTTGCTCAAAAGTTATAGCGTCTACAAAATAGGGTATAGATTTATGGCATTTTTATGATTTTTTTTTTTTTATTAGTAATGGCGGCGAGCTGCGATTTTTATCGGAACTGCGACATTATGGCGGACACATCGGACACTTTTGACACATTTTTGGGACCACTGACAATTATACAGCGATCGTTGCTATAAAAATGCACTTATTAATGTGTAAATGTCACTGGCAGGGAAGGGGTTAACACTAGGGTGTGATTAAGGGGTTAACTGTGTTCCCTGGTGTGTTTTCTAACTGTGGGAGGAGTGGAATGACTATAGGAGATGACAGATCGCTATTCCTAGCTAGTAAGAACTCATAATCTTCCTCTCCTCTCTCCAGAACAGGAATTTGTGTGTTTACACACACACGTCCCAGTTCTGGCTCTCGTGCCCACAATCACGCGTGGCCGGCGGTCTTCGCCACTGCCGGCCACGCGCTTTGGCACTCCCGCATTGCAGTGGGCGTTTGCCTCCAGCGGCGCGCATGCACCTGCTATCCCGCTTAAAGGAGCCAACGTACAGCTACGACGGCTCGCGGGATCGTGCCGACCTGCCGCAGTATAATGACAGCGGCTGGTCGGCAAGCGGTTAAGTAAATAAATACTGCAATACTGTTGACAGCACATATACATACCCTGTACAAAACTTTGGTTCAGTATTAGGAAGTAAACACCAGACTGGTTAGGAATGAAGAAATGCATTATATTGTAATGAATTCAATTAAATGGCAAAATATACTGTACATATTGAAACAAGACTATGAGTCAATCGCTATTCTCCAGACAAGTAATTAAATTGTAGCAGTTTAGATGAAAGACCTATATGGTTATATTAATCTATACCTGTCAATCTGTAGGTCAGCATTAAACAATGGCACATATAACAATAAAAGTGACGCTAGTCAGTGCTGCATAGGCGTGTGCACATGGGGTGCCAGGTGTGCCTGGGCACACCCTAACAACCCTGTGCTGTGCAGATTCCCCCTGCTGCCTGGCTGCAGAGAAAAGGAACTGGTTGAAATCTCAGTACTCATTTAATTTCTCTGTCTCAAAACTGAGACATCAGTAGAACCCTGTTATTTCACCAAACCCCCCAATGGGGCTCCTAAAAAAAATAAAAATAAAAATGTAAAAAAAAAACAATAAAACATAATATTGTAAAAAAATAAAATAAAATTGTAAAAAAAATGAGAAAATAAAATAACAAAAATAAACTACTGACACCTTCCACTGCCCTATATATATATATTTTTTTTTTTATTACAGGTACCTATATAGTGCTGTCAATCTTACACAGCACTTTTCCTATATATTATACATTCACATAAGTCCCTGCCCTGAAGAAGCTTACAATCTAAGGTTCCTAACTCACATTCATACATACACATACTAGGGCCAATTTAGACAGAAGCCAATTGACCTACCAGCATGTCTTTGGAATGTGGGAGGAAACCTGGGTAGGAACATGGAGAGCATGCAAGCTCCATGCAGGTAGTGCTGTGGTTGGGATTTGAACCAATGACCCCAGTGCTGCTAAGCGGAAGTGCTAACCACGTAGCCACTCTGCTACTGCAATACACACACATGCATGTATGTTTGAGCTTTTGGGTGTACACGCTAAAGCAATAGGCTGCACACACCTATGCAGTGCTGTAATAACTCTCTTGCAACCAGTATATTATACTGCTAGTGCGTACTCTATATGAATCTCTGTGCTAAGACCCAGACCTTACTGCAGAGGTACCCCTGTCTATAGACAGTGCATGAAGTAATTGTAGAGCAGCTATCTGGGGAGACAGTCATTTGTCCTAGTTCTTCAGCTGGCTAGCATTGAAGTAAGTCTTTGCAGTGCTGCACAAAAGTACAGTCCCAATAAAGTCTGCATGCAGTGGTAAAAGCTGCAGTCCCTATATGCTCAGTCTCTGCTAGCAGCATCAGATTAATGTCAGTAATGCCCTCTCACCAGTCCCAGCGATGCAGCCATTTAGTCCCGCTGTCCAGGTATTGGTCTGCTTCTGTATCACACTGAGCGGCTCTGGTCCCACAGCAAACAGCTCCCTCTTGGCTTTGCACCCAGGCAACTCTGAACCTCTGCTCACAGGATACCAGTGCCCACTCCCTCTTGACTAGGGATGAGCCGAACACCCCCAGGTTCGGTTCGCACCAGAACCTGCGAACGGACCGAAAGTTTGCACGAATGTTAGAACCCTATTAATTACAATGGACGCGAACGTTCGAAATCTAAAGTGCTATTTATAACGGCTAATATGCATGTTATTGTCCTAAAAAGGGATTGGGGACCCGTGTCCTGCCCCAGGGGACATGGATCAATGCAAAAATAAGTTTTAAAAATTGAAGTTTTTTCTGGAGCACTGATTTTAATGATGCATAAAGTGAAAAAAAAAAGTGAAATATTCCTTTAAATAAGGTACCTGGGGGGTGTCTAAAGTATACCTGTGAAGTGGCATGTCTTTCCCGTGTTTAGAACTGTCCCTGCACAAAAATGAGATTTGTAAAGGAAAAAAAGCCATTTAACCACTTAAGCCCCGGACCAATTTGCAGCCAAAGGACCAGGCCCCTTTTTGCAATTCGGCACTGCGTCGCTTTAACTGACAATTGCGCGGTCGTGCGACGTGGCTCCCAAACAAAATTGGCGTCCTTTTTTCCCCACAAATAGAGCTTTCTTTTGGTGGTATTTGATCACCTCTGCGGTTTTTATTTTTGCGTTATAAACAAAAATAGAGCGACAATTTTGAAAAAAATGCAATATTTTTAACTTTTTGCTATAATAAATATCCCCAAAAAATATATTAAAAAAATTTTTTTTCCTCAGTTTAAGCCGATACGTATTCTTCTACATATTTTTGGTAAAAAAAAAAAAATCGCAATTAGCGATTATTGATTGGTTTGCGCAAAAGTTATAGCATTTACAAAATAGGGGATAGTTTTATAGCATTTTTATTAATATTATTTTTTTACTAGTTTACTAGGCCGTTCGTATCACACAAATTTTATGCGAACGGCCCACAAAGTTCTGGTTTTGACGAACGGATTAACGGCCAATGTTCGATTCGAACATGGGTTTGAATTGAACACCGGGCTCATCCCTACTCTTGCCTCAGGCCAGTGGCGGAACTACCAGGGTCGCATCAGTCGCAGTTGCGACTGGGCCCTGAAGTTCCGTCACTGTGGGGGGGCCCACTGGCCCGCCCGCACGTTCTCGCCCGCCGGGGGCCTGCCCGCACGTTCTCGCCCGCCGGGACCCGCCTGCACGTTCTCCCCCGCCGGGGACCCGCCCGCACGTTCTCCCCCGCCGGGGACCCGCAAGCATGTTCTCCCCCGCCGGGGACCAGCCCGCACGTCCTGCGCTGTCCAGGGGCCCGCCCTCACGTCCTCCCCCGCCTGGGGCCCGCACGCACGTTCACCTCCGCCAGGGGCCCGCCTTCACGTCATCCGGTGTCCAGGGGCCCGCCCGCACGTTCTCCCCCGCCAGGGGCCCGTCCTCACGTCCTCCGCTGTCCAGGGGCAGACGCTGAAAGGGAAAGTCAGCTTACCGGCTGACACCAATGCAGCTCTCCCCTGTGCAGGAGATCCCATAACACAGGAGCATCCCTGGAGGTATGGAGCGACTGACAAAGTAAGTGACAAAATAGTGAAACTGATCCCAACCTCTGCCTCTTACTGACCCCCGTCACTACCACAGATCTTATCCCTATCCCCCCATGGGATAGGGATGAGATATGTGGTGGTGGTGGTGGGATGGGATCAGTATGAGGCAGAGGTGGTGGTGGGGGAGGATAGCACCACCACTGCCACTGCTCCCACCCCCCCTCACCACCATCACCGCCACTGATCCCACCACCATCACCGCCACTAATCCCACCAACCCCCACCACTGATCCCACCCCCCTCACCACCACTGCCACCACCACCGCCACTGATCCCATCCCTCACACCACCACTGATCCCAACCCCCTCACCCTCACCACTGCCAGTGATCTAGCCCCCCTCACAGCCAAAACTGATCCCATCCCCCCACCACTGCTGCCACTCATCCCATCCAACCCCCCACCACTTATGCCATCCCATTCCCCGTCACTGCCACCACCGCTCACTGCCACTCATTCCAGCCCCATGCTTCAGGGGGCCCATGTGTCACCCCTGTATGTGTCACCCCTGTACACCTGGATAGGAGGGGTAGCGGGCGGCATATAGAGGAACCAATACCCTCCATTTTCCTCCTGAAGTCATGACTGCAGGAAGAAAATGGAGGGGATTGGGTCCTCTATATGCCGTCACCGCCGCTCTTCCTATCCAGGTGTACAGGGGTGACACATGGGCCCCTTGAAATATGGGGCTGGGTCGCCCCGGGGGTCAGGGGGGCCCTTCATGGTTTCTTGCACCGGGGCCCTGAAGGTTCTAGTTACGCCTCTGCCTCAGGCTACTGGTTTGTAGCAGGCAGTGTGCACACAAACAGCTGTGTATCCTCTCTGATCTCCTAGCAGCAAGAGAGGAAATTGCTGGGTCTACAGCCTGGGAAAATACTACTTTTTCTTCATCTCATACATGGTTCTCCTTGGGAATTGTAGTTCAGTAGTCCATAGACTACCATGGTATGACTTCAATCCCAATAGTTCAATGCAGTAGGCATTTAAATTCATTAAGCCCCTTAACTTGCCAGCTCCCCCTGCTGAGTGGAGGTGCAATGATGTTAACACATTCAGAATGATGATCCCAGGTGGCCAGAGAGCAATCGCAGCTCAAAATCCTAGCTTGCTCTCTTTGGCAAGCACCCGGCTACACAAAGAAAATCCAGCAACAGGGTTATGCATGACCAAGGCTCATTGATGCACGTGGAGAGCAAAGGTTGGCCAGTGTATCCCGATAATCAGAACACACAGTGCATTGAAATGTCCACAGCCAGAAATGCCTACAATGGGAACATGAGTATCAGAACTGGACCGTGGAGCAATGGAAGAAGATTGCCTGGTCTGATTAATCTACCTAACCACAACTGGATCAATTATAGAGATAACAGTTCAGTGCTTAGATTAGAGAGGCAGAACTAAAGCTGGGCAGGGGCAGCTCCAGACAATTTTTTGAGGGGTGTTGTGTTGGTGCTGGGAGTATGAGCAGGGGAGCTAATGAATTGCAGACACAGCCTACTGATCCTTTGTGGGTGTACCCAACAGTAGGGGAGGTCAAAAACTGAGTGTTTCTTCATGGTCTAAGGCTTAGTGTGCCATCTTTCCCCCATTCTATAAAGAAAATAGGAAATTTAGGAACACTGAGGTGATTGCCCAATTCGTATGAGCAATGATAACTCTCAGAAAGTGTGAGGACCAGCAGTAACCCCTAGCAAGTTTAAGGGCCAGCAATGATAACTCCCAGGATATGTCAGAGCGAGCAACAACCCCCAAGACATTGAGCAAAAAGGAAGGAGGGTGGGACTTTATATGAAGCATGCATCCAGGGAGATAACACAATAAAAATTAGTCTGGCAGGTACCTAATATAATATAACTATGAACATTGCATGAAAGCATTGCATAACAAAAATTGTCAATCAATAGTTTATTTGTAAATAAAATATGACAATAATAATAACATGATAATATAATAGCATAATTAGTCCATACTGTAAACATTATAAAGAACCAAATTCATTGAAGCGTGTCTCCATAGTGAATAACCGTAACCCTGATTGATTGGTATAATCGAATTGGCATATGAGGTAGTTAATAGTAATAATGCAATATATAAGCGAGGGGGCATCTATTGGCTCGATACGCTTTGTGGCGACTTACACTCTTCAGGAGCAGGTATGAGGTAGTTGTCTATAAATATTAAAACATATATTTTAATTATGGAAAGATTATGGCTTTTCTATAGGGAGAGGTGGGGAAAAACGATTTCTAAGAACTACTTAAAGATATGCCTATGAATCTGGGCACAGGCGTGGAGGGCTGGAGGCCGACCGGAAGAACATCAGCCCCTGGAGCTGAAGTGGACTAACCCCGATGTACAACGATAGAAATCAAGTGGGAGACAATAGTCCCCAGGGATGAGCCCCCATAGATTTGAAAATTAGTATGATCCACGTAAATGTAACCATCTATAAAAAGGGGCTATATAGTGGAATGTGAACTATAGCGTGGAAATATACAATAAGTGACTAATAAAAAGGAATATAATAGTGCAGGGACCAATCAGTGGTAGGGATCTAAAACAAGGCGTAGGATAGGTGATTGGGATGACAAAGTATGCCCCATTGTGATAGCAAAATAAATGGTGAATAGGAGTACAGACCAAACCCCAACACTGAGGTGTTAAACCAAAGACAGAGGGGAAATTGGGAGACAATATACAGTATCTCACAAAAGTGAGTACACCCCTCATATTTATGTAAATATTTTATTATACCTTTTCAAGTGACAACACTGAAGAAATGACACTTTGCTACAATGTAAATTAGTGAGTGTACAGCTTGTGTAACAATGTCAATTTACTGTCCCCTCCAAATAACTCAACACACAGCCATTAATGTCTAAACCACTGGCAACCAAAGTAAGTACACCCCTAAGTGAAAATGTCCAAATTGGGCCCGAAGTGTCAATATTTTGTGTGGCCACCATTATTTTCCAGCACTGCCCTAACCCACTTGGGCATGGAGTTCACCAGAACTTCACAGGTTGTCACTGGAGTCCTTTTCCACTCCTCCATGACAACATCATGGAGCTGGTGAAGGTTAGAGACCTTGTACTCCTCCGCCTTGCATTTGAGGATGCACCACAGATGCTCAATAGGGTTTAGGTCTGGAGACATGCTTGGTCAGTCTATCACCTTTACTACCCTCAGCTTCTTTAGCAAGGCAGTGGTTGTCTTGGAGGTGTGTTTGGGGTCATTATCATGTTGGAAAATTGCCCTACGGCCCAGTCTCTGAAGGGAGGGGATCATCCTCTGCTTCAGTATGTCACAGTAAATGTTGGCATTCATGGTTCCCTCAATGAACTGTAGCTCCCCAGTGCCGGCAGCACTCATGCAGCCCCAGACCACGACACTCCCACCACCATGCTTGACTGTAGGCAAGACACACTTGTCTTTATACTCCTCACCTGGTTGCTGCCACACACGCTTGACACCATCTGAACGAAATAAGTTTATCTTAGTCTCATCAGACCACAGGACATGGTTCCAGTAATCCATGTCCTTAGTCTGCTTGTCTTCAGCTAACTGTTTGCGGGCTTTCTTGTGCATTATCTTTAGAAGAGGCTTCCTTCTGGGATGACAGCCATGCAGACCAACCTCTGCAGCTATACTTGTAGCACTCATACATCTATTTCCCAAAGTCAACCTCTGGATATGGCGCTGAGCACGTGCACTCAACTTCCTTGGTCGACTATGGCGAGGCCTGTTCTGAGTGGAACTTGTCCTGTTAAACCACTGTATGGTCTTGGCCATTGTGCTGCAGCTCAATTTCAGGGTCTTGGCAATCTTCTTATAGCCTAGGCCATCTTTATGCAGAGCAACAATAATTTTTTTCAGTTACTTAGAGAGTTCTTTGCCATGAGGTGCCATGTTGAACTTCCAGTGACCAGCATGAGAGAGTGACACCAAATTTAACACACCTGCTCCCCATTCACACCTGAGACCTTGTAACACTAACAAGTCACATGACACTGGGGAGGGAAAATAGCTAATTGGGCCCAATTTTTGACATTTTTACTTAGGGGTGTACTCACTTTTGTTGCCAGCGGTTTAGACATTAATGGCTGTGTGTTGAGTTATTTTGAGGGGACAGCAACTTTACACTGTTATACAAGCTGTACACTCACTACTTTACATTGTAGCAAAGTGTCATTTCTTCAGTGTTGTCACATGAAAAGATATAATAAAATATTTACAAAATGTGGGGGGTGTACTCACTTTTGTGAGATACTGTAATTTGAATAAGAATTTAAAAAGTAGAAGAGGAAAAAAGGGTTATAAAGGTCCAAAAAGATTACCTAGAATACGATGTGAGCCATAAGAGTCCAATGTGGCACAATGACCACTGGGGTATCAGCCATAAGGGGGTATGAATCGACTGGAGGGAGTATAAATACTCCAATGTGGTCATGGGTGTCCACCAACGACACGCTAGCGGCTAATAGAAGAAGATGGCGCCAAACAACTGAGCGGCGTAGGCTACTCGCCATCCGGTGGCAGCTACCTCGGCTACTCGCCATCCGGTGGCAGCTAACAGCGTCGGCTCCTCCCCTCCCTATAGAAAGACCTACGATACAATCTTTGCATAATTAAAATATGTTTTAATATTTATAGACATCTACCTCATACCTGCTCCTGAAGAGTGGCAGTCGCCACGAAACGTATCGAGCCAATGGATGCCCCCTCGCTTATTTATTGCATTATTAACATTAACTACCTCATATGCCAATAGGATTGTACCAATCAATCAGGGTTATGGTTATTTACTATGGAGACACGTTTCAATGAATTTGACTCTTTATAATGTTTACAGTATGAACTAATTATGCTATTGTATTATCATGTTATTAGTAGTGTCATATTTTATATACAAATAAACTATTGATTGCCAATTGTTGTTATGCAATGCTTTCATGCAATGTTCATAGTTCTATTATATTAGGTACCTGCCAGACTCATTTTTATCATGTTATCTCCCTGGATGCATGCTTCATATAAAGTCCCACCCTCCTTCCTTTTTGCTCAAGAATCAGGGATGGAGGCGCTTGGCGTCACATTCCCTGCACCTCATATAAAGTCCCAAACCTTTGTTTTTTCAACCCCCAAGACATGTCACAATTATTAACCTCAGCACAGCACAATAATTAAGAAATTAACCACCAGCAAAGCACTATAATTAATTCCCAGCAAAACACTACAATAAATCCCCAGCACTGCACAATAATTAACCCCTTAATAATTAAGCCCAGTACAATGTGATATCTACATACAAATTTCTATATTTAAAGCCCAACTCTGGGTTATTTTTTTTATTTAAATGTCCCCTTGGAGGCTTAAAATAATGATGTAAACCTGTCTGTACAGTCTGTATGCTCATATTTATATTTGAACTGTCCCTCACGCTACTTTTTTTCACCACAAATTGTCCCTCAGTCTTTTAGGATGAAAAATACTCAGGATCCAAAATTATCCACCACCTAGAAAATACCTGAGAACAATATGTTTATTGGAGACTACCTAAAAGCTATAAAAACTGAACCCCAGCCAGGTAGATCTGAAATGAGGGGAAGCTGTGCTGATTTTATCATCCAATCATGTGCAAGCTAAAATACTGTTTTTCATTATCCTTGCATGTCCCCCTCGGATCTACAGCGACTGCATTTCCAAGTGCACTTTCAGTGCAATTTCAAGTGCACTTTGCACTTGTAGTTTGCACTTGTAGTGCAAAGTGGATTTGCCTTTCATAAATAACCCCCATTGTGTTCCCCTGGAGATCAGGGAGATCCTGGTTGTGTAGCAGCTAGTAGTGAGACTAACAGGGTATATAAGGGTAACTGAGTTCAGTGGTATACACCTCCTGATTGGAAAAGGGCCCAATCATAAGGAAGGAAAGCATCAGCTGACCATGGGGCATGTCCAAGAACTGGACGAGGTGCCCCAGATCAGCTGTGATGCTTGAATCAACTGTGGATTCATCAGCTGGATGGTCCCCAGGCTCCGGCAGCATACAACGCCACCACGTCATCCGGCGCTGTGATGTCAGAGGGCCGCCGACACGAGGTATGGGCAGAAGTTCCCCAGGCAGGACGGAAATTGTGAGTCGCGCATGCGCGGACCCACTGGAATGCTGATCCGCACTGATACGACCTGCACATGCGCAGACACACATGGACGCAAGTCACAAATGTGGGAAATGGGACACAGGCCAAGATAGTAAGCCTTGGGGCACAACGGCGATGCGAGGCCTCCCCGTGATGGGACACAAAGCTGCAGAGCGCGTTAAAGCCAAATTTGGAGGTGGTTAAAGTCAACCACAAGTGTCTATAATAATCACGAGCCTGCAAAAGATAATAAATAATCACATTAGGGATGTTTAAACAGAGTATTGGTCTTGTGATGAGAGACTGTTCAGAGTAACAAATAAATAAAAAATCGGTACATGTAGCATGCATAAACATCATAAAGTATACATAGATGAGTACCCAATTGCGATCAGATGGTCAATGAGATTACGACACGATGGATCAAAAACATTTTAGGGGGAAAATCTTAACAGAAAAAAATATATACACATACATTTACAGAGTAAAAATTATACATCAGAAAGGAGAAATGAAAGGAAAGGGCTAGGAGGGAACCCCAAACTGACATCACAGGTAATCCAAGGACCTAATTTGAATATAAAAAAGTGCGGCGCTCATAGAGCATGAAAAATAACAATCAATGTCTAAAAGTGATGATACTAAATTATGATACAGTATCCAAAAATAAAAATTAATATATGAATGTGTGTCACTAAAAATAGTGAACAAACAAATATGATAAATCAAATGGATTGTGAATCAAAAGATCATATATATGGAAAGGGTTGGTAGACCTACTAATCACATAATCGCATAGATCACATATACAATAAATATGACAGTAGAAAAATCTTGAATATATATCACCATATAAACAAAACCATATAGCAACGTGTGTTACAAATAGTGATCTAAGCAAAAAACACCACCTAATAGTGACATAAATTCAACATTGGTGCGTTAAGAAATATATAACAGGTGACTTGGTGCAAGTTGTCTGTTGCAGTCCACCACCTCTTGGGAATGCGCTTACCAGATAGCGTGAACTCAGATAGGCTTACGCCGTATGAGTCACAAAAGGCAGTTGGTGTCACTACACCCGTGGGAGCATCTACTTGGGGATGGTGCCAAACGACAAGATCCTTCACTGGATATATCCAAAGAACTCTCAGGAGGGAGGGATGATGGATGTTATACCACTGGTAGTGCTCAAATTAGTGGGACCGATAAAGAGAAAAATGGAGCCACATAGTGTAATACCATAGGGGATTTATTTTGACAAAGCATATAAAAATGGGTACTCACATTTAAAACGACATGTAAAAGCATATAATGGTCTACTGGTAACGCAGTGGTAACAGCTAACCGAGTCCCGACGCGTTTCGCCTCATACAGGCATCATCTGGGGGTGCTGGTCCACTGCGGCCACTGCGTATATATAGGATGAGGGTACCTGAATTAGGACCAGACTGCCATCACCTGTGTGGTCGTGCTGAAATGACACTTCCTGTATCTGCAAAGATGGCGTCTATGGCTTGTGTGTCAAGCCTCCTTTTGGTATTCACACTAAAGGTGTTTGCAAGCATGGCCCCAGAGGCTTGAGTATCAAGCCTCATTTTGATAACAGAGGAAGGTCAATGATAAAGAAAGCACTTCCATGTGTCAGCTGAAATGACACTTCCTGTATCTGCAAAGATGGCGTCTATGGCTTGTGTGTCAAGCCTCCTTTTGATATACACACTAAAGGTAATTGCAAGCATGGCCCCAGAGGCTTGAGTATCAAGCCTCATTTTGATAACAGAGGAAGGTCAATGATAAAGAAAGCACTTCCATGTGTCAGCTGAAATGACACTTCCTGTATCTGCAAAGATGGTGTCTATGGCTTGTGTGTCAAGCCTCCTTTTGGTATACACACTAAAGGTGTTTACAAGCATGGCCCCAGAGGCTTGAGTATCAAGCCTCATTTTGATAACAGAGGAAGGTCAATGATAAAGAAAGCACTTCCTTGTGTCAGCAAACATGGTGCCCACAACTTATGTGTCCAACATCTAAAAAGTGATAAGGGGGGGTTTAGCAATGTTAATAACTACAAGGAACCAAGTGGATGGTCTGGCGCTAAACAGATATTTACATTAAAATCATAGTAAGTGTATAATAGACGCTTATTATACACTAAAACAGCGAATGTACAACCGGGGTGATACATTTTAATGTTAAAATTTAAAAACAAGAATATCGGTGATGAAGGCCAAATATTCTAAAAATCAATATATACACATATATATATATATACACACATATATACATATACATATACACACATACACATAGAAGAAATATATAAAAAAGAAATTAAACATTTATATTTATAGGAGATTCCCCAAAATGTTTAAAAATAATGATAGTAAATAATGGTGAACATAACGAATATATATTCACCAATAATCGCCATCATTAATGTATAAAATTGTAAAAAGTTGATAATGTATATTATCCCACTGACTCAATCTAACGTGATGGAAAACTGACCCATGCAGGTACCTCCATATGACAACCATCTAAATATACAAACAAGGAAATATTATATAAATTTATATCAATATGAGAACAAAACATATAATCTATTTACTATTCCATATTTAGATTTATATTTAAACTAATATGGGATGCGGAGACCAAAAAATAAAATACAAATAGTTTAATATAAAAAATAGAAATGGTTATATTGGAACACGGAATGCGTCCATTACCATGTCAAAAAACATGGCAATGACCATTCAGTGTAACATATATATGAGAAACTCAGGCTTTATTCAAAAAGGAATTAATATCCCAATCGACGTTTAGGCCCCATGGCTGGTAGGTTTGCAACTCAAAAATCCAGAACGTTTCAAGCTGGGACACACCGCGAGTCATGGCTCCACCCCTCCATGGTGGAATATAGCTATCTATCACTAGAAAACTGGTGCCCTCTGGATTTCGATCGTGACATTCTCTATAATGTCTGGGGACTGTATGTTTAACGTCCCCACTTTTTATTTTGGCTATATGTTCACCAACACGAATAGAAAACGTCCGAGTGGTGCGTCCAATGTATTGCTTCCCGCAAGGGCATGTAATCAAATAAACAACAAAACGAGAGGAACAGGTGTGAAATCCTTTGATGGAATATGTACGTCTTGTGATTGTAGAGCAAAATTGTAAACTCTTATTGCGCCCTATTGAGTTATGACGACAAACATTACACTTTTTACAAGGATAATAGCCCTTCAAGTCATGAAAAAAAGATGGTCGGACTGGAGGGTTGATGATGTTGGGAGCTATTTTGCTTTGAAGGGATGGAACGCCCCTAAAGGTAACTTTAGCCCATTCAGGTATTAAAGGGCAAAGAACTTTATCGGTCTTCAATATGTTCCAATGCCTATTCAGGATATTTTGAATATCACGATGTTGTACTGAATAGGATGTAAGAACTGCCCATTTATGGGAACTATCACGTTCTTTTGGGGTACGTTCAAACAGGGACTGTCTATCTAATGTGAGAACTTCCTGGTATTGGGACTGTACTAAGGTTGAATCATATCCCTTATCCAAGAATTTTTTTGAAAGGACAGTCGCCTGTTTCTTAAAGATTTCAAGATCAGTGCAATTCCTACGAAGCCTCAAGAATTGACTTTTGGGGACTGCCTTAAGCCATGAATGGTGATGGCAACTATCAGTTGGTATGAAACCATTTCTATCAGTAGGCTTGAAGAATGTTTGAAATTCCCAGTTGCCCTGATTCATCTTGATCTCTAGGTCGAGGAAATGTACACTACTGGCACTCCATTCGAGGGTCAAAGAGATACCCCGGTCATTAGAGTTCAAGATGGAAAAGAATTCTTTAAGGGATTCAGAATCGCCATCCCATAGGAGGAGGATGTCGTCTATATACCTGGCCCATAGGACTAGGGAGGAACTTCCCTCTTTATAGACGACATCCTCCTCCCACTTAGCCATAAACAGGTTGGCGAGGCTGGGGCAAACTTAGCCCCCATCGCCACGCCTCTCTGCTGGATGTAGAACTTCTGGTCAAACCAGAAGTAGTTATGGCTTGTTGCGAATTCCAACAACTCTATAATGTACTGACGCTGATTGGATACAATGGAAACGTCTTGATCTAAAAAATGCTGTACCGCCTCTATCCCCAAAGAATGGGGAATACAGGTGTACAGCGAAGCGACGTCTGCCGTGGCCAATAAATAGTTGTCTTTCAGTGTTATTTTTTCCAACATCTGAATGGTATGACCAGTATCTCTCAAATATGAGGGAACTCTCCTGACCAATGGCTGCAGATAAAAATCAACATAGCGGCCTATCCTTGAAGTCACCGAGTCTATGCCGCTAATTATAGGGCGGCCAGGAGGATGAATAGGGTCCTTATGCACCTTGGGAAGAAAGTACATGGTAGGAATCCTAGGTGCTAACGGTATCAAATAGGATTGCTCCTTTTTGTTCAAAATCTTTTCATCAAAGCCTACTTGTACCAATTCTGCCAATTTGGTTTTAAAATGGTTGGTAGGATTATATAGTATTTCTTTATAAGTCTCCGCATCTCCAAGAATTTTATACATTTCTAATATGTAATCACTCCTATCTAGTACCACAATGCCACCGCCCTTATCCGCGGGACGTATCACTATGTCTTTGTTTTCACTAAGTGATTTCAGACCAGTCTGAAAGGAGCGCTGTACATATGGTTTCTTAACTGGTAAAAGTGACAGTCACTCAGCATCAGCATAGGCAGTCTTGAAGGGATGTGACATTAAAAATTATTCGGTTATATCCGCCTCAGGTGCCTGGTAGCTGGTGGTGATCCAAGACTGATTCATTTTGATGAATGTCAGTCGATCAACCGAGGCGGTGGACAGGCGCACCCTATGATCAGTCACAAATCCTCCAGCAGCACTGAATGTGCGTTCGGAAAGAACGCTGGAGGCAGGACAGGCCAGTAGCTCAATTGCATACTGTGCAAGCTCTGGCCAGTGATCCATCCTCAGGACCTAGTAAGCCAGAGGATTTTCGGTGGGAAAGGTGTCCAAGTCTGACCTTGCCCCAAGGTATTCCTGCACCATGTATATCAGACGCTGGCGATGGTTGCTGGAACCGATCAAACCTTGGGGCTGCGGACTAAAAAATTGTCTGAACGCATCGGTCAGACGTCCACCTTCCCCACCGCTCCTTCTGCCACTGACCGAAGCCTCAGCAACTCGTCGCCCAGGACCAGGAGTTTGTAGCCTCCCAGTTTCTGGGAACGCGTTGCACAGACCTTTCTGCAAGGCCTCCCTGAGATGTCTCATCCTCTGCTCCCTCTGCGACGGCAAGATAAGGTCCGCAACCTTACCCTTGTACCGCGGATCAAGGAGAGTGGCCAGCCAGTAATGGTCCCTCTCCTTGATCCGAAGAACACGAGGATCCTTCCGCAGGCTTTGCAGGATCAGGGAGGCCATGCAGCGTAGGTTAGCTGAGGCATTCGGTCCGGAGTCTTCTGGGTCACTGAGGATGACATGATCGCCAGCCACCTCCTCCCAGCCACGTACAAGTCCACTGGTTTGTTGGGACTGTACATCATCCCTAAAAGACTGCTGCTGCTGATGCTGAGTGCCAGGCTCCACCTCCATGCTCACACAATCCTCCTCCTCCTCCTCCTCCTCCTCCTCATCCTCTTCCTGTGTGATGGGTGGGACAGAAGGAACACTGTCCGGATAAAGGGGGCCTTGAGAGGCAAGGAAGTCCTCCTCTTCCTGCCTCTGTTCTGCCTCAAGTGCCCTGTCCATTATCCCACGCAGCGTATGCTCCAACAGGTGGACAAGAGGGACAGTGTCACTGATGCATGCACTGTCACTGCTCACCATCCTCGTGGCCTCCTCAAATGGTGAGAGGACAGTGCATGCATCCCTGATCATGCTCCACTGACGTGGGGAAAAAAAACCAAGCTCCCCTGACCCTGTCCTGGTGCCGTAGTCGCAAAGGTACTCATTGATGGCCCTCTGCTGCGTGTGCAGTCGCTGCAGCATGGCCAACGTTGAGTTCCACCTGGTGGGCATGTCACATATTAGGCGGTTCTTGGGCAGGTTCAGCTCCTTTTGCAGCTCAGTCAGCCGAGCACTGGCATTATAAGATCGGCGGAAATGCACACAGACTTTCCTGGCCTGCCACAGGACATCCTGTAAGCCTGGGAACCTGCCCAAGAACCGCTGCACCACCAGGTTGAGGACGTGAGCCATGCAGGGCACATGGGTGAGCTGCCCCTGTCGCAGGGCGGAGAGGAGGTTGGTGCCATTGTCAGAAACGACCATTCCTGGCTTAAGCTGACGTGGCGTCAACCACCTCTCGGCCTGCCCCCTGCAGAGCTGCCAGAACCTCTGGCCCAGTGTGGCTCCTGTCCCCCAAACACACCAGCGCAAGCACGGCATGGCATCTTTTTGCCTGCGTACTTGCGTAGCCCCTTGTACGCCTACGGAGCACTGCTGGTTCCAAGGACAGAGCACTGGAGGAAGAAGAAGAGGAGGGGGTGGAGGAGAGAGGTGTGTCACAACCAGTAGCAGTAGTCGCGTTTTGGAGGCGTGGTGGCGGAACAACCTCCAACACTACTGCACCTTGTCCTGCATCCCTCCCAGCTGCCAATAGAGTGACCCAATGGGCCGTGAAAGAAAGGTACCGTCCCTGTCCATGCCTGCTGGACCATGAGTCAGCGGTAATATGCACCTTACCGCTGACCGCCCTGTCCAGCGAGGCATGGACATTGCCCTCCACATGCCGGTAGAGAGACGGAATCGCCTTCCGCGAGAAAAAGTGGCGTTTGGGAACCTGCCACTGAGGAACCGCACATTGAACAAACTCACGGAAGGGGCCGAGTCTACCAACTGAAAAGGCAGCAGTTGAAGTGCTAGCAATTTAGCAAGGCTAGCATTCAACCGCTGGGCATGTGGATGGCTGGGAGTGTACTTCTTTCTACGGTCCAGCAGCTGGGGCAGGGAAATTTGCCTGCTGCAATCGGACGTCGGTGTACTGCAAGTACTTGGTTGTGACACACCGAATTCTACACCTTCAGTCCTCTCGGAGCAGCTTTCAGAGAGGACTGAAGGTGTAGTGGGGATGGAGATCCCAGCTGAGGAGGAGCAAGGAGAGGTCCGCTTAGTTCTTTGGTGTGGGTCTTTTATGTGTGCCTGCCAACGAGCTGCATGGCAGGTCGCCATATGTCTGGTCATGCTTGTCGTGCCCAAGCGGCTGATGTTTTGGCCACGCGAGATACGCTTGAGACAAATATTGCAAATAGCAGTGGTGCGATCTGCTGCACTCGTCTCAAAAAAGGCCCACACCAAAGAACTTTTCTGATAACGTGCAGAGGCAGCGCCCTGCACAGGCGGAGCTCTGCGGTGTTGTACAGTTGCTGTGCTGGCCTCTACCTGGCCTCCAGGGGCATCCTGCCTCGTTGGACATGTGACGCCGCATCCTCCTCCTCCTCGTCCTCCTCCTCATCCTCTCTCCCTTGAGGCACCCACGTGGAGTCAGTGACCTCATCATCCCCTCCCTCTTCACCACTAGAGCAAACCTGGCAGTAAGCTGCAGCTGGTGGAACAGTACTGCCAGATTCCTCAAGCTGGGTATCGTCATCCGAGCCTTCGAATCGTTGGGCATCCTCCTGGAGCATGTACCCAACACTGTGCTCAAAGAGTTCGGGGACTCCTCAGGAGGACATGGTGGGTCTAGGGAAGGGGTGGCTGATGATGCTCTGTCAGTACCCTGAGCCTGGGTGAGAGAGGATGAGGAGGATGAGGAGGGCTTGGTCATCCATTCTACCAAGCCTTCAGCATGATGCGGCTCCACATGTCCAGCTGCCGAAAACAAAGACGCGCGTGTCCCATGGCCACGTGCTGATGACGATGCACGACCACGTCCACGTCCACGGCCACGTCCACTAGAAACAGAGCCTGCCTGCCCTGTGTTCTTGGCTCTGCACGCTCTGCCTCCCCTTGGCGGTCTTCCAGCCATTGTAGTCGGTAGTCCTGTGGGTGCTGCTGAGAAGAAAATATAGGAGCTCTGTGTGATGCCACTAACACACTAGAAGTCCTATGGGTGCTTCTGCAAAGAAAATAGAGGAGCTCTGTGTGATGCCACTAACACACTAGAAGTCCTGTGGATGCTTCTGCAAAAAAAATAGAGGAGCTCTGTGTGATGGGACTAACACACTAGAAGTCCTGTGGGTGCTTATGCAAAGAAAATAGAGGAGCTCTGTGTGATGCCACTAACACACTAGAAGTCCTGTGGGTGCTTCTGCAAAGAAAATAGAGGAGCTCTGTGTGATGCCACTAACACACTAGAAGTCCTGTGGGTGCTTCTGCAAAGAAAATAGAGGAGCTCTGTGTGATGCCACTAACACACTAGAAGTCCTGTGGGTGCTTCTGCAAAGAAAAATAGAGGAGCTCTGTGTGATGCCACTAACACACTAGAAGTCCTGTGGGTGCTTCTGCAAAGAAAATAGAGGAGCTCTGTGTGATGCCACTAACACACTAGAAGTCCTGTGGGTGCTTCTGCAAAGAAAATAGAGGAGCTCTGTGTGATGCCACTAACACACTAGAAGTCCTGTGGGTTCTTATGCAAAGAAAATAGAGGAGCTCTGTGTGATGCCACTAACACACTAGAAGTCCTGTGGGTGCTTATGCAAAGAAAATAGAGGAGCTCTGTGTGATGCCACTAACACACTAGAAGTCCTGTGGGTGCTTCTGCAAAGAAAATAGAGGAGCTCTGTGTGATGCCACTAACACACTAGAAGTCCTGTGGATGCTTCTGCAAAAAAAATAGAGGAGCTCTGTGTGATGCCACTAACACACTAGAAGTCCTGTGGGTGCTTATGCAAAGAAAATAGAGGAGCTCTGTGTGATGCCACTAACACACTAGAAGTCCTGTGGGTGCTTATGCAAAGAAAATAGAGGAGCTCTGTGTGATGCCACTAACACACTAGAAGTCCTGTGGGTGCTTCTGCAAAGAAAATAGAGGAGCTCTGTGTGATGCCACTAACACACTAGAAGTCCTGTGGGTGCTTATGCAAAGAAAATAGAGGAGCTCTGTGTGATGCCACTAACACACTAGAAGTCCTGTGGGTGCTGCTGAGAAGAATATATAGGAGCTCTGTGTGATGCCACTAACACACTAGAAGTCCTATGGGTGCTTCTGCAAAGAAAATAGAGGAGCTCTGTGTGATGCCACTAACACACTAGAAGTCCTGTGGGTGCTTCTGCAAAGAAAATAGAGGAGCTCTGTGTGATGCCACTAACACACTAGAAGTCCTGTGGGTGCTGCTGAGAAGAATATATAGGAGCTCTGTGTGATGCCACTAACACACTAGAAGTCCTATGGGTGCTTCTGCAAAGAAAAATAGAGGAGCTCTGTGTGATGGGACTAACACACTTCAAGTCCTATAGGTGCTTCTGGAAGAAAATAAAGGTCTGTGTGATGGGACTAACACACTAGAAGTCCTGTGGGTGCTTATGCAAAGAAAATAGAGGAGCTCTGTGTGATGCCACTAACACACTAGAAGTCCTGTGGGTGCTGCTGAGAAGAATATATAGGAGCTCTGTGTGATGCCACTAACACACTAGAAGTCCTATGGGTGCTTCTGCAAAGAAAATAGAGGAGCTCTGTGTGATGCCACTAACACACTAGAAGTCCTGTGGGTGCTTCTGCAAAGAAAATAGAGGAGCTCTGTGTGATGCCACTAACACACTAGAAGTCCTGTGGGTGCTGCTGAGAAGAATATATAGGAGCTCTGTGTGATGCCACTAACACACTAGAAGTCCTATGGGTGCTTCTGCAAAGAAAATAGAGGAGCTCTGTGTGATGGGACTAACACACTTCAAGTCCTATAGGTGCTTCTGGGAAGAAAATAAGGTCTGTGTGATGGGACTAACACACTTCAAGTCCTATAGTTGCTTCTGGGAACAAAATATAGCTCTGTGTGTGTGATGGGACTAACACACTTCAAGTCCTATAGGTGCTTCTGGGAACAAAATATAGCTCTGTGTGTGTGATGGGACTAACACACTTCAAGTCCTATAGGTGCTTCTGGGAAGAAAATATAGCTCTGTGTGTGTGATGGGACTAACACACTTCAAGTCCTATAGGTGCTTCTGGGAAGAAAATATAGCTCTGTGTGTGTGATGGGACTAACACACTTCAAGTCCTATAGGTGCTTCTGGGAACAAAATATAGCTCTGTGTGTGTGATGGGACTAACACACTTCAAGTCCTATAGGTGCTTCTGGGAACAAAATATAGCTCTGTGTGTGTGATGGGACTAACACACTTCAAGTCCTATAGGTGCTTCTGGGAACAAAATATAGCTCTGTGTGTGTGATGGGACTAACACACTTCAAGTCCTATAGGTTCTTCTGGGAACAAAATATAGCTCTGTGTGTGTGATGGGACTAACACACTTCAAGTCCTATAGGTTCTTCTGGGAACAAAATATAGCTCTGTGTGTGTGATGGGACTAACACACTTCAAGTCCTATAGGTGCTTCTGGGAACAAAATATAGCTCTGTGTGTGTGATGGGACTAACACACTTCAAGTCCTATAGGTGCTTCTGGGAAGAAAATATAGCTCTGTGTGTGTAATGGGACTAACACACTTCAAGTCCTATAGGTGCTTCTGGGAAGAAAATATAGCTCTGTGTGTGTGATGGGACTAACACACTTCAAGTCCTATAGGTGCTTCTGGGAACAAAATATAGCTCTGTGTGTGTGATGGGACTAACACACTTCAAGTCCTATAGGTGCTTCTGGGAAGAAAATATAGCTCTGTGTGTGTGATGGGACTAACACACTTCAAGTCCTATAGGTGCTTCTGGGAAGAAAATATAGCTCTGTGTGTGTGATGGGACTAACACACTTCAAGTCCTATAGGTGCTTCTGGGAACAAAATATAGCTCTGTGTGTGTGATGGGACTAACACACTTCAAGTCCTATAGGTGCTTCTGGGAACAAAATATAGCTCTGTGTGTGTGATGGGACTAACACACTTCAAGTCCTATAGGTGCTTCTGGGGAAAAAATATAGCTCTGTGTGTGTAATGGGACTAACACACTTCAAGTCCTATAGGTGCTTCTGGGAACAAAATATAGCTCTGTGTGTGTGATGGGACTAACACACTTCAAGTCCTATAGGTGCTTCTGGGAACAAAATATAGCTCTGTGTGTGTGATGGGACTAACACACTTCAAGTCCTATAGGTGCTTCTGGGAAGAAAATATAGCTCTGTGTGTGTGATGGGACTAACACACTTCAAGTCCTATAGGTGCCTCTGGGAACAAAATATAGCTCTGTGTGTGTGATGGGACTAACACACTTCAAGTCCTATAGGTGCTTCTGGGAACAAAATATAGCTCTGTGTGTGTGATGGGACTAACACACTTCAAGTCCTATAGGTTCTTCTGGGAACAAAATATAGCTCTGTGTGTGTGATGGGACTAACACACTTCAAGTCCTATAGGTGCTTCTGGGAAGAAAATATAGCTCTGTGTGTGTGATGGGACTAACACACTTCAAGTCCTATAGGTGCTTCTGGGAAGAAAATATAGCTCTGTGTGTGTAATGGGACTAACACACTTCAAGTCCTATAGGTGCCTCTGGGAACAAAATATAGCTCTGTGTGTGTGATGGGACTAACACACTTCAAGTCCTATAGGTGCTTCTGGGAAGAAAATATAGCTCTGTGTGTGTGATGGGACTAACACACTTCAAGTCCTATAGGTGCTTCTGGGAACAAAATATAGCTCTGTGTGTGTGATGGGACTAACACACTTCAAGTCCTATAGGTGCTTCTGGGAACAAAATATAGCTCTGTGTGTGTGATGGGACTAACACACTTCAAGTCCTATAGGTGCTTCTGGGAAGAAAATATAGCTCTGTGTGTGTGTAATGGGACTAACACACTTCAAGTCCTATAGGTGCCTCTGGGAACAAAATATAGCTCTGTGTGTGTGATGGGACTAACACACTTCAAGTCCTATAGGTGCTTCTGGGAAGAAAATATAGCTCTGTGTGTGTGATGGGACTAACACACTTCAAGTCCTATAGGTGCTTCTGGGAACAAAATATAGCTCTGTGTGTGTGATGGGACTAACACACTTCAAGTCCTATAGGTGCTTCTGGGAAGAAAATATAGCTCTGTGTGTGTGATGGGACTAACACACTTCAAGTCCTATAGGTGCTTCTGGGAAGAAAATATAGCTCTGTGTGTGTGATGGGACTAACACACTTCAAGTCCTATAGGTGCTTCTGGGAACAAAATATAGCTCTGTGTGTGTGATGGGACTAACACACTTCAAGTCCTATAGGTGCTTCTGGGAACAAAATATAGCTCTGTGTGTGTGATGGGACTAACACACTACAAGTCCTATAGGTGCTTCTGGGAACAAGATATAGGAGCTCTGCCTGCCTGCCACGAACACACTACAAGTCCTATAGGTGCTTCTGGGAACAAAATATAGGAGCTCTGCCTGCCTGCCACGAACACACTACAAGTCCTATAGGTGCTTCTGGTAACAAAATATAGGAGCTCTGCCTGCCTGCCACGAACACACTACAAGTCCTATAGGTGCTTCTGGTAACAAAATATAGGAGCTCTGCCTGCCTGCCACGAACACACTACAAGTCCTATAGGTGCTTCTGGTAACAAAATATAGGAGCTCTGCCTGCCTGCCACGAACACACTACAAGTCCTATAGGTGCTTCTGGTAACAAAATATAGGAGCTCTGCCTGCCTGCCACGAACACACTACAAGCCCCTCTTTCTCAATCAATCTTTGTAACTGAATCTATCTAACTCAATTTCTGTAAGTGAATCTCTCTACCTAACTAAATCGAGCAGAGTGTCACAGAATCAGCCTGCTCAATCTGCGCCGGAACAGCATGTGACCGGCGCAGACGGCGTGGCGGCCTTTTATAGGGGGGGGGCGTGTACTACAGCCCCTGAGCTGTAATTGGCTACAGGCGTCCTGCCTGTAGCCAATTATGGCTCTTCGAGTTTCCGGGGCTGTGATTGGCCAAGCATGCGGGGTCACAGTGCATGCTTGGCCAATCATCAGCCAGCAATGCACTGCGCCGGCCGCGCCGGCCGCAATGCATTGCGGGGCCGCTCGCATCACACGAACGTGATGCGAGCTGCCAAAATAGTTCTGGGCTCGCCGAGCGAGCGAACGCCCGGTGCTCGATGCGAACGTGGGTTCGCATCGAGCACCGGGCCCATCCCTAGTCGGGAGGACATACAGGAACTTTGTCAGGCCTGTGTCTTATGGGTATCACAGAGTCTGTTAACAATGCATGTTGTACTCACTGTGTGTTTTAATGACCTAATTCTTTTTTTTTCCTTCCTTCTGTTTCCCGTCTACTGGCTCACCTTATGGTCCTCTACAACAACCCGAATCTCCTCCTGGAGATACCACCGTATCCCTCCAGATGGCTCAGATAAGTGCTTTTATGTTTATCCAGCACCATGGCTAAGGTTTTGTCACTAAATGTCCAAGGCCTAAATTCTAACAGGAAGAGACACCTGGCGCTTAGAGAATTTAGGCAGTCGGGGGCAGATGTCATCCTGATTCAGGAAACCCATTTTAACAAGGGGGACTCCTTCGCATTCGCTTCCAGACACTACCCTCAGATCTACCAGGCTTTTAACCCCTGCAAACGTGCCGGTGTTGCCATACTTTTTAAACGTGGATCTCCGTTCACATGCGCTGAGTCTTACATTGACCCACGGGGACATTTTATCATCCTACGTGGTCAATGGCAGGCACAGGCAGTCACCTTCAGTCATCAGATCATCTTTCTAACTAGAGTATTTGCCCACCTCTTCCGAACACTAAACAAATTCCTAATTGTAGGTGGAGACTTTAACCTGTCTCAATCCAATGGTTCTTGACCGCCATGTGGTGAACCCCCGGGACTCACAAGCCCGAGCCTCTAGAGACTCAAAACGTTTTCATCACCTCACTAGACGATATGCTCTTTTTGATTCCTACAGGTTCTCCACCCTGGGGATTGACAGTATACATTTTATTCCGCCCCTCACCGTATGCATTCACGTATTGGTTACCTTTTTGTCAACAACACCATGTTATGCATCACCTGATCCGCACAGATACTTCCTATTTCCTGGTCCGACCGTGCCCCCATCTTACTCACACTAAATTTAGGCACTTCTAATCGCAAGCCAGGTCAGGTAGAAAAAGCCATAGTTAGGCTGAAACAATTATACTACGACAGGGGTAATAAGGCCCACTCTCTATTAGCTAGAAAACTATCTGACCGCTCCCACAGGACTACCCATCAAATTAAGAACAAATTGGGCTGCCTACTTTCCCATCCTCAAGATATTGATCATTCTTTTGAGGAGCTCTATACTGCCTTATACAATAAAAACCCCCCTCCCCCTAATCTAGTAGATGGTATGAATCACTACATAGAGCGGAGACCCTCAACTACAACTGTCAGACCCCCTCCCCCCTCAATGCACCTATCACAGAAGAAGAACTCACATAGACCATTAAAATTCTACCCACACGCAAATCCCCTGGCCCAGACGGTCTTCCTTACGAGTACTATAAACCTTTCTTTCCCCTATTGATACCACATGTGTAAACTCTTTAATGCCTTCCTTCAGCAAACTCCCATCCCACCAGACATGCAGATATCCTTCCTTACTTAGATCCCCAAACAGATAAGAACCCCTCCTTATGTGCTAGCTATAGGCCCATAGCACTTTTGAACGCTGACCTGAAAATCTTTACCACACTTCTCTCGATTCGCCTAAACGCGGTCTTAACCTCTCTGATCCATAAAGACCAGGTGGGCCTTGTCCCCCTTCATCAGGCGGGAGACAACACAAGAAGGGTCATGGATTTGATCGATGTAGCAAATAGAGATAGCTTGGAGTCCTTAGTACTAAGCTTAGACGGGGAAAAGGCTTTTGACCGTCTTGGCTGGCCCTTCCTGTTTGCCACATTGCACCATATGGTTTTCCGGGGGCCTTTTCTGCAGGCCATTCTACATCTTTAAACCAACCCTACATCCCAAGTGTTTGCCCTATCCTCCTCTTTCTCATGTCACTAATGTTATCTGCCAGGGATTCGAGGCATACCAGACAGGGGGAAAAATTTAAGCTATCACTATTTGCAGACAACATTATACTCACCTTGACTCAGCCTAGGATTTCCCTACCAAACCTGCATGCCGAGCTCAACACCTATAGGTCCCTCTCAGGCTATAAAATAAATGCAGCTAAATCGGAGGCCCTCCCGATTAACATCCCTGCAGATGAGGTTCACCACCTGCAAACCTGTTTCCCCTCTAATTGGAAGACATCTGCCCTGAAATACTTGGGGATTCATATCACCCCGACTTTCGCCACTCTATACCAAGTAAATTCCCCCCTTTATTTTGCTCCATAAGGGAACTAATACAAAAATGGAAGACTCACCACATCTCCCTCTTGGGACACATGGCCTCTGTTAAGATGACCATTCTCCCTAAACTTTTGTACCTATTTCAAACACTGCCTATCCCCGTCCCTTATGTGCATCTGAGAAAACTGCAAGCAGATTTGATAAGTTTTGTTTGGAACTACAAGAGGCATAGGATACCCCGCTCAGTACTAATGGCATCACGCTCTGATGGAGGATTAGCGTTCCCTAACCTTATAAAATATTACCAAGCGACTCAACTACGCGCTTTAACCTCCTGGTTCCCTCAACACTCTTATCAATAAATGGACAGAGATTGAAAAAATTTGTCTGGCACCTGTAGACCCGAATATTTTACCCTGGAATGCGAATGAGGAGGTGGACCCTGGTAGGCTTCTGGGATCTATGTCTCAACTCAGATTGCTCTGTCGCAAACTGTCTCGCGAGCGTGAGCTTAAATCTGAAAAATCCCTGTTGACCTCCTTTCACTGCAACCCCAAGATGCCTGCTAGTTTGACTCACCAGATGTCTTCGCCCTGGGCTTCATGGAACTTATTCCATTTTGGACACTTGGTAGACCCTATATACTGTAAATTACTCACATTTCCTGAACTTCAGGAAAAATATGAGTTACCCCACCAGGTATTCTATGGATATCTGCGAATACGCCACTACGCCCAAACCTTTACCCAAATTTACAATTCTCAGCACCATGCCCTTTTGAATGCATAATACTGGAGGGATCCGCATGTCGGGGGCCTGATCTCTGACATATATCAGATACTTAATGCCTATTCGATACCAAACCGGGGTAAACATGCCTATATACTCCACAGGGAAAAGATATTGGGTGAAGAACTCCCCAAGATGACGTGGCGAACGATCTGGTCACAGGCGGCTAAGAGCTCTTTTTGCACACTCTACAAGGAAAATGCCTATAAAATTATTTATTTCTGGTACCGGACGTGCTCCACGCCATCTACCCATCTAGCTCCGATCGATGCTGGCGATGCCATTGGGACAAAGATACCGTTTATCGCATTTACTGGAGTTGTCCCTTGATAGTGCCTTTTTGGCATTCAACGCAGAACTTGGTAACGGTGAGGTACCGGTCCCTATGAAGCCGACATTTTTCCTGCTTGGTATCATCATTACAAATCGCTATACCATACAAGAAGCTGCTTAGACATATCCTTACCGCTGCATGCTGCCTGGTTGCCTTTAACTGGAAGCAGCGTTCCTCACCTTCCCAAGACGCCCTGTACGCCAGAATAAAGGATGTGGAACTAATGGCCAAAAATTACAGCTAGATTACAGGATAGGCTGGAAATGCATGGTAAGGTCTGGCAGCTGTGGCATCTTCGGGAGAACTCGACATAAGCTGGTGGATGAGCTACGTTACTTCCCCACGTCTCTCTTGCTTTCTTTTTTTCAAATTCTCTCTCCCTCTTCTCTATTTCTTTTTTCTCTCATTTTATACTATATCTTATTTACCCACACTTTTCTATATCCCATAAGTTTTAACCTAAACTATGGCAAACTCCATCTATCGTTTAATAGTTCATAGTATGGCCTAGTAGTGATATTGTGCCATTTGAAACTATACTGTTTGTACTTGCTATACTCATGTTTCAGTCCTAATTGGAGTTTATTATATTGTTTTTGCTCTTTTTTCGGCTGAGATAATTAATAAAAATGTTATTTGAAAATAGTTAACTTGGATGCCTCCTGCCCATCCTGGGCTCTACTGGCAGCACAAACCAGGATTCCTGACCTGCGCTGATAATTCAAGTAATTCTGACTGCCTGAAATACCTCCAGAGTATGCAGTGATCCTACTCCCGCCAACTCTGACACTCCACCTAGTGAAGTGATAGCTACCAAAGAAGCCACCTTCCGAGATAAATGACCAACAGAACCTCCCGACTGGTTAGAAAAATGGCCTCTGCAAGGACAGACAAGATCAAATTCAAGTCCCAAGGACACAAGAGTGGCCTGACAGGCAGGGCTGTCTACGTTACCCACTGTATGAAGCAGGGACGTGCAGTCAGGGGAGGCAGGTGAGGCAAAGCCATACCCTCACCTGCCATAAGCATAAAAAAAAATGATATATATATATATATATATATATATATATATATATATATATATATATATATAAAGATTGTCTTTGAGGGTCGTAGCTCGGCAACCAGGGGTCACAGAGACTTGAAGTCCTACCACACCTATGGTCCATAGACCTCAAGATCACACTGCTTCACGTCGCTGCAAAATCGCATCAAAATCGCACAAGTGTGAAAAGGAGCCCAAAACTAAGCTCCTGCAGACCCAATGCATGCTATTCTGGAGACACAACTCCTTCAAGTGCACCAATGCCCATGTTCTTCAAAAAACATGTGCTTATGCCACATTTATGTATGCAACATCTATGCAAAACATGTGTTTATTCAAACATGCGTTTAGGCAACAAGCATGTACACTACGCTGCAACTGCCCAACTGCACTTGGCCCCATACTATTTTTTACTATTTTAGCACATATGCATGCCATGCAGCCTTTTTCTGCTTCAGATCAGCCTAAATGTAAGCTCTTGCAGACCAAATTCACATTATTCTGAAGTTTGCAAGCATGCACCTGTTCAACTGCACCAGGCCCCATACTATTATGCACAGTATTCTGGAGACACAACACTTTAAAGTGCACTGCTAGGGGTGTATCGTCTTACAGTTGTACAGGCCCCCCGGATTAAGCAGTAAGTATGCAGTCTATAATCATGACTTGTCTGGCCACACATTTCTCCCATAGTAAGTACTCACACGTCTATAGTATCCATGGGCTGCTGTTATGTCTCAAGAGGCCCTGCCGTCCACATGGCCAACATGGCCACCCCTCCACTTCCTGCCTATATAGAAATAGGCCTCTGTGCCCTCTAGTGGCTGGAGGATAAACAGCAGCCCATACTCCTAATAAGTACACAGAGCATGTTTTAAACAGCACACACTGCCCCTAGGGGCTACTGAGAAACTGCAAAAAAATGCAGACTTACCATTCCTGCTGCAGGACTTTGAGCATAACAGGAGTCCAATCTTCACCCATCACGGTGGGCTTTGTCAAAAAAGACCTTCAGGGACCGGGTCCCCCTTAATGTGGGGTCCACTCTCCTGGACCTGTATAGTACCCTGCAGGAAAACACTTTGGTCAGAACAAACACTGCACAGGGTTCCATTACGCAGGTCCCGTGCCGTGAGTCTGCATTACAGGTAAACCTTCCCATGAGGCTTGGGTACCATCCATTTTGGCTGACAGCTTTTTCGAATGGATCCGATTGAAGTCTTTGATTCTCAGTAGAACCAATCCAGACTACCAAGTATGCTCCAAGAACACATGTACCACATCAGTGACCGCCACCTTAGAGACACTGGCGAAAAAACTGAGGTACTTCCTGTTATAGGAGGGGTTATATAGGGGAGGACTTCCTGTTTGACTATCTGCCAGTGTCCATTCACCTGTAGGTGGCGTATAACCAATATAGTTATTATGGTTGCTCTGTGTCCCATGATGTATGATAAAGAAATGGAATTTATTGCAGCCTACCAATCCAATCAATGTGGTGGCTGCAATTTTTTTTTTTTAGGTCTTTTTCCTTATTTTACCAGGTGGATCCAGTTGGTAACACACTTCTTATTCTAAGATGTCTCTACAGACCATCAACCTTTGTATGGTGGGCAGGGAAGCTGATAGAAATCATGGGGCCCCGTACAGCCTAATTGACGGGGCCCCCTTCAGTCCCACCCCTGGCCCCTCCCCAGATACCATTTTAACTTTTTGCGCTATAACCATAAAAATAAAAACTATTTAAAAAAAATATAAAAAAAAAAACATTTTTTACTTTCTGCTATGAAACATATCCAATAAAAAAAATTAATTTTTTTTTAATTTCTTTAATAGTTTAGGCCAATATGTATTCTGCAACATATTTATGGTAAAAAAAAAATCCCAAAAAGCATATATTGATTGGTTTACGCAAAAGTTCTAGTGTCGGTCTACAAAGAATGGGATGTATTTTTTAATTATTTTTACTAGTAATGATGGCGATCAGCGACAGTGTGCCATGCCAATGCCATAATGTACTGCAAACACTGCCACCCATGCATCCAATGCCATAATGTGCTGCAGACAGTGCCACCCATGCCGCCAATGGCATAATGTACTGCAGACAGTGCCACCCATCCTGCCAATGCCATAATGTACTGCAGACAGTGCCACTCATGCCATAATGTGCTGCAGACAGTTCCACCCATGCCGCCAATGGCATGATGCCATTGGCAGCATGGGTGGCACTGTCTGTGCAGGCAGCACATGCGTTATGGCATTGGCAGCATGGGTGGCACTGTCTGCAGCACATTATGGCATTGGCGGCATGGGTGGCACTGTCTGCAGTATATTATGGCATTGGTGGCATGGGTGGCACTGTCTGCAGTACATTATGGCATTGGCGGCATGGATGGCACTGTCTGCAGCACATTATGGCATTGGCAGCATGGATGGCACTGTCTGCAGGCAGCACATGCGTTATGGACCATAATGCATGTGCTGCCTGCAGAGACAGTGCCACCCATGCCACCAATGCCATAATGTAAAGATGCTGCTGCAGACAGATACAGTGATATATTAGATCTTAAATCCCGCACCCAAGCAAGCACACACATGTGTTAGCCAGGCCCCACAAGCCACTTCCTCTCTGATCCTGCTGCTGCCTGGAGTGTGTCAGTCAAAAACTTTCAGATGTCAGCTCAGCTGCTTCCTTCTGCCGCCGTTCGCCCTCACTTCTTCTTCTTCTTCAGTCTCACTGTCTCTGCCTCATTCTGAGTGGAGAACGGAGCAGAGAACCATGAGCGGAGGAGAAGTGTAAAACCCACTTGAAGCAGGTCAAATGCAGATCAAAAGGAGGTTAACTTCAGGTCAAATGCCTCTGTCAATGAATTCTGAATGATCTCAGGAGGTGTATCAAATTGATGCGATTGACACAAGCCCAAAGCCTGCGAACAAAAGCTGTTAATCTAATTGACAGCTATGGATAGATGTGATAACAAGAAGTCTACAGATAATGGCATACAACTGGATTGTAAAATCTATTAAAGATAGATCGAATTGTACATAATTTACTAGATATTTTTTTTTCACATAGTTGCTGGTAACACAAATAATTCATCCCGCAATAAAAAAGAAGGACTATGCATCCACCCCTTTTACCCAAGGAAAGAAACAGAGTTGGCTGCAACTTTAAAAAAGATGGGATTTGCAGCCACCCCTAAACCCAGAAGGAAAATACAGAGGTTGGTTGCAGCTTCCCCTTATCTCATGATGGGAAAATGGTGTAGTGGTATTTTGTAACCTGCACCTATTCCACCCCACATACACAATAATTAAAAGAAGGTTGCTGCAACCAACCATCACCCATCTGGACAAATATGGAATTTAAAGCTACCCTCACCCCAAGAAGCAACAAAAGCAGAGGATGTGGGCTTATCCCCCCCCCCCCCCCCCCCCCCAAAAAAAGGGGATCAAAAGGAAAAAAGAAAGAATAGTAAGATTTCACAACATTCAAGCTGACTGCATCCCACGAGAGAAAGGGTGTCTATTATTTCATGCCATGTGCAGCACCTGCAAATGAATAGTATGTTGCAACTCTCATTCCACAAAGGATAACATGAAAAGTTTCAGGCTTATTCAATGTTCATTCACCCCGCATTCCACAGCTGTAACAACAGTCAGTGGTGGGATAATGCAGCAGGCAGACACCCCAAATCCCATGAGGTAAAAGACTGGGGTAGTTGTTGCTACCCTTCATCCCACACAGGAAGGAACAAGGATGGTTATAGCCACCAACTCCACTCACTTCTTGAGTTGGAAGGTCAGCATCAACGAACATTTTTCTGGCAGAATTGCGATATTCAGCACTGCATGTCGTGTTCCCAGCCATGGCAAGTGACAGATTTCTTTTTTAATAGTCACTCCCCACCCACTTACCTATGGACAATATCCTTCCCTGTGCTCCCCTGCTACCTGGTTCACCAACTTAGCTATAAATCCCTTTGTAAGCTTTGTGTCAGAATTTATAGTGTTCGAACCTGGCAATTTGCTACAAATGGCCCAATTCTGCTGTTTCCTGAGAGAAAGGGGATAAACGTCATATGCTCCTCTCTAAGCAGAGATGAGCTTGAGCAATTGTTGTGGGCATTTAAGAGCCCCTTAAAATTAAAAATCCATGCAAATATTAGGATACCATACTTTCATCTAGATTATATACTGAACATCAGGGCCATGTTTGACTGCAAGGGCATGCACAGGTGTTCTGTGCATCCCCTTTCAGGCAGTCCCGTTCATGTCAACTAGAACACAGGGTCTGCACTAATGTATGCCAGTGTGAACAAGGCCTTAAAGTTCAAGTGGACTTTCATGTTAAATCAGGTATATTCTAGGTACGGTACATCAAAACAAAGATGTGCAATATCTTTTAGTTGATTGTCTTTAGAAAGCCACAGGCTGAATAGAAAAAGCTATCCCCATGGTGAGTTAGACCTATAGCTCTGCAATCAGCAATCAGACATCTGCAGAGAGACCACTGCTTCCACAGAGAGTTCTTTACTGAAGCATGCTGACAGGGGTTAGACTTTTCTAATCTGGCGGTGGCTGCTTTCTAAAGAACATAAACTGTAACACTATATTTATGTATGTATGTATATATATATATATATATATATATATATATATATATATATATATATATATATATCGTTTTAATGCACCTGAAATATAGTTACTGAATTAAACTAAAAGTTCAGCTGGACTTGCAGCAGACTGGCAGAGGAGAGGTGACTAAAGAAGCAGAACTTCAGCATCCATTTTTCTGTAATTATTACTGTGATTTGTGGGAGGGCAGAGGTTGTATATATTAAGAAAGCTTGAAGTCATAAGAGTAGAATAGGGCGTATGTGGGATAAATTTGATATCCTGAGATTATGATTTATGCCTTCAGGTCTGTTATAGCATTTTTTCTTCTACCAGTTGTGTACTAATGCTAATGCAACTGACCCACTGGCAATGCAGTTTTATATCATTTTAGTTTGAAAGAAGACTTAAATATAATGTCTATGGACAATAAAATCAATGTTCTGTACTGGTCACAGTGTAACTGGTCACATTGCACCTAGATAATGTGGTGTTCTTCTGTGCAACCTTGCTACATAATTATTGTTATTTGACTGGATTTATCTTATATAAAATGTCAAACTAGAAAGTAGAACTTTACCGTATTCTGGCATATTTGCTTGTAAATGAAAAGATGTCTGACTAATATTGAAACACATTTCTGCTACTTGTACACCATATTTTGTTGGGAATTACACAGCAGAGAGATCCAATGTTTATGTAATTGAAGGTTAAAGCATATTATATCTAAATCTATTCTGTCTAATAACTATTAACATTTTGGCACATTTCAAACCAATAGCACCAACTGAAGGTTCTCTCTTATTTACAAAATTAAAATAAATGAGCTTAATTTTTAGGAACCAGTTATATTTTACCAATTTCATTTCAGTCCAAACTGGTCCTCATGATTCATGAATGATGGAGCCCATACATGCCTAAACATACAATCTCCTTTTCTTCCAGCACAAGAAACAGAAACAGTCCAAGTAGCTTTTATTCAGCACAGCAGTTTCAGTGCAGGTTGGTTTTGTGCATAAAACAAACAAAGCATCTGTTCATCCAAGCCACTAACTAAACTCAAGTTAGTTTGTGACTAACTGGTTGCTCCCTAGTGGGTTCCCAAAAACAAACAGGCAGCTCCTGTACCTTTTTAGTGTTATGTCAGCAGTCTGCCTTTTCAACCAGCAGCAGGGTCTCCCAGCAGAAAGAGAGAGAGCCTCTGTCATCAGGCAGCTCACATATGTAAAGACCTGTGGAAAGCTGAGACTAACAATGTGGTTTGGCTACCAGGTATAATGTGGACCTAGGAATGGAGGCTCTTCCCACCCAAAGCTCTCCGAAGTCACCTATTAAGATTCTAAAAAAAAAAAGGAAAAAGTTTGTTGTTTCCATACACAAACCCTGGAGCCCCTCACCATGTATAGCTAAGAAACCTGATTAATACCTTACACAATCCTACCAGCCAGTGCCTCAGAGAGCCCTGTGCACAATGATACAAATGGATTAAGTTCTCCTTCCACTGGACACCAGTAATTGGGGGCACTTCACTGACCACTAATGTAATAGGGCTGTTGTGCCACTGAACACCAATGTTATGAAGGCATTTATGACAGTCATTAATGTTACACTGACTAATGTAAACTGATTTCCAATGTAACAGGAATTTATGCTGGTCACAAGTGTAATGGGAAAATTACACTGACCGCCAAAGTAAATGGAGAATTATATTAATATTACAGGACAATTTGCTCTAACCAACTATGTAACTAAGGCATTTACACTGGTAACCAATGTAACAGATGCCCTTTTATATTGGTGCACAGTGTAAATTCCCCCTGAATTCCACTGTCTTAATTAGGGGCACATACAGTATGAGGGGCCTAACATTATGAGGGAAATAAGGTATACAGAGGCATTTTTTAAATAAAGCATATACAGTGGAGACATTGCATTATTTAACACATGGGATTGCCTGGAAATTCTAAATTGCATTTACAACCACTTTAACCACTTCAGCCCCGGAAGATTAGACTGCTCAATGACCAGGCCATTTTTTGTGATACGGCACTGCATTGCTTTAACTTACAATTGCGCGGTCGCGTGACGCTGTACCCAAACAAAATTGATGTCCTTTTTCCCCACAAATAGAGCTTTCTTTTGGTGGGTATTTCATCTCTGAGGTTTTTCTTTTTTTGCGCTATAAACAAAAGAGCGTCAATTTTGAAAAAAACACAATATTTTATACTTTTTTCTATAATAAATATCCCTAATTTTTAGGCCGATATGTATTCTTCTACATATTTTTGTTAATAAAAATCACAATAAGCGTATATGGATTGGTTTGCTCAAAAGTTATAGCGTCTACAAAATAGGGGATAGATTTATGGCATTTTTATGATTTTTTTTTTTATTAGTAATGGCGGCGAGCTGCGATTTTTATCGGGACTGCGAGATTATGGCGGACACATCGGACACTTAAGACACATTTTTGGGACCACTGACAATTATACAGCGATCGTTGCTATAAAAATGCACTGATTAATGTGTAAATGTCACTGGCAGGGAAGGGGTTGAATGAATGAATGAATAACTTGTATAGCGCTACAATGCGAACTGAATCGCCTCAAGGCGCTGTATTGGCATTTGGTTGTCGAGTTTTCAGAAGAGGTGGGTCTTGAGTTTCCTCCTGAAGGCCTGATGGTTTTCTTCCATGCGAATGTCGGTTGGTAGAGCGTTCCATAGCCGTGGACCTTGGACAGCGAATCTCCGTTCCCCCTTTAATTTGTAGCGAGATTTAGGAATGAGGAGAAGATTTTGATTAGCCGATCGAAGACTGCGATTCGGTGTGTAGTGTTTTATTTTCTCGCAAAGGTATTGCGGGGCGTTTCCATGTGCGCATTTGTGGGTGAGGCAGAGGGTCTTGAATGCGACCCGACTCCTTACATTTAGCCAATGTAGGTTCCTCAGGGAAGGGGAGATGGATTCCCAGGGTTTTTTTCCTGTTATCAGCCTTGCCGCTGTGTTTTGGATAAGTTGTAAGCGCGCAAGTTGATATTGGGGTAATCCTATGTAAAGGGAGTTAGCATAGTCGAGTCGAGAATTGATGATCGTTCCAACTACCACTGCTTTGTCCTCTTTTGGAATGAAGGGGAGGAGTCTGCGTAGCAGGCGGAGCAGATGGTGAGAACCACTGACCACTGCTCCTATTTGGGCATCCATTGACATTTCTGAGTCAAAAATGACTCCGAGACTCTTAGCCTTGGTCCTTGGGGCGATGGTCTGTCCAAAGATGGTAGGAGGTGTCCAAGGGATCTTGGTTCGGGGGTTATGATTTGCATGTAGAATAAGAAGTTCTGTTTTTGATTCATTAAGTTTGAGGGAGCTAGTAGTCATCCAGTCGTCTATCATAGTGAGGCATTTTCCTAATTGCTGATGATGGTCTTTTTGTCCGGTGATACAAAAATATAATTGAGTGTCGTCGGCGTATGAGTGGAAGCAGAGGTCTGATCTTCTGATGATTTTGAGGAGTGGGCGAATGTAGATGTTGAAGAGCACTGGCGACAAGGGTGATCCTTGAGGGACTCCACAGGAGATTGCCCGGGTTTCAGAGGTGAAACCTCCTAGTTTCACTGTCTGAGAGCGATTTCCTAGGAAGGATGCGAACCATTGCAGATCTGAGCCAGTGACTCCTGCTACTTCTGTGAGGCGGATGAATAGAGTATTGTGGTCCACAGTATCAAACGCTGCACTGAGGTCCAATAGTACCAGGAGACATGAATCTCCGTCATCCGCTGCTTCGAGGGCGTCGTCCCATATATTCAGGAGTGCGGTTTCTGTCCCATGGCCTGGGCGGAATCCTGATTGTAACGGGTCCAGGAGTGTGTGTGTGTCCAGGTGGCGTTGTATCTGTTGTACTACCGCTTTCTCCATAATCTTGGAGATGTTGTTCAAGCTTGTAATTGGTCTGCGATGGTTGGGGTCCCGTGGGTCGAGGTTGGGTTTCTTTAGCAGGGGTTTGATGATGCCTTGTTTGAGGGCGCCTGGAACAATCCCTTCTTTGAACGATTGATTTATGAGGTGCATTATGGTGGGAGCCAGGATGTCGGAGCATTCTTTCAGGAGTTTTGTGGGGATGATGTCAATGGAGGATGTGCTGTCTCTGAGATTTTTGATGATGTTTTTAGTAGTATCCGTGGTAATTGGGATCAGAGAAAACTTTGGTGGTTGTGGGATGTTTGTGTCGATATCGACTTTTTGCTCTGGTTGACTGTCGTCGGATGTCTTTTTCTGACCAATTGTTTTCCTGATGTTGTTGATTTTATTGATGAAAAAATCTGATAATTCATTGCAGAAATCTTGGGTTTCATTAGCGGGGGGCTCTAAGCATGCCGGGTTCATCGACTGAGCGACTATTTTAAAAAGTTCCCGGGGGCGGTTTAAGGCCGCTGAGATGGTATTTGAGAAATGGTCTTTTTTTGCTTTGAAGATTGCCTTCTGATAATTCTGTGTGAGTCCTTTGTATTTTGTGTGATTTCCATTGGTGGGATTTAATCTCCATGCTCTTTCGGCTCTTCTGCGTTCTTGCTTGAGTAGCGTGAGCGAGCTATTGAACCATCCTGCGTTTTTCCTCTTGATGAGAGTTCTGCGTTTTGGAGCCACTGAGTCTGCTGATTGTAGTAATGCATTGTTTAGGGAGCTGAGAGTTTGCTCCGATGAGTGGGTTAAATTCAGAGTTGCTATTTTGTTTGATAAGATGGTTTTGAAGGAATCAGAGTGCAGTTTTTTCTGCGATCTGGTCCAATGAGTTGTTGTTGCAGGTTTCTGTTTTTGGTGGGTGGTGTTGGTGGAGATTTTGAATTTGATGGCGTGGTGGTCCGTCCATGGTAGTGGTATGTTGTCTACTGTGTTGATGTCCAGATTTTGGTTGAAGATGAGGTCCAGAGTATGTCCTGACCCGTGTGTGGGGGTCTTTATCAGTTGCTGGAGACCCAGTTCTTCCAGTTGGCTGATGCAGGCGGTCACGATCGGGTCTTTGGTTGAGTTTGCCCAGAGGTTGAAGTCTCCAAGTACCAGCAGGTTTTTGGATTTCAGTGTGTGTATTGAGATAAACTCTGTGAGGGGTGTAAGCAGATTGGTCTTTGGTCCTGGTGGTCTGTAGCAAAGTAGAATGTGGGTGGTGTCATGGGGTGTTGATTGAAGATGTAGCGTCAGTGTCTCCATAAAAGGCACTGGGTTCTGTAAGATTGGTTTGGTGAGTGCCAAGTGCGATTTAAAAATCACTGCTAGGCCTCCTCCTTTTTAACACTAGGTTGTGATTAAGGGGTTAACTGTGTTCCCTGGTGTGTTTTCTAACTGTGGGGGAGTGGACTGACTATAGGAGATGACAGATCGCTATTCCTAGATAGGGATGAGCCGAACACCCCCGGGTTCGGTTCGAACCAGAACCTTCGAACGGACCGAAAGTTCGCGCGAATTTTCGAACCCTATACGTTATAATGGACGCGAACGTTCGAAATCAAAAGTGCTAATTACAACGGCCAATATGCATGTTAATGTCATAAAACAGGTTTGGGGACCCGGGTCCTGCCCCAGGGGACATATATCAATGCAAAAAGAACTTTTAAAAACTAACGTTTTTTCGGGAGCAGTCATTTTAATGATGCATAAAGTGAAAAAAAAAAAGTGAAATTTTCCTTTAAATATGGTACCTGGGGGGTGTCTAAAGTATGCCTGTGAAGTGGCATGTGTTTCCCGTGTTTAGAACTGTCCTTGCACAAAATGACATTTGTAAAGGAAAAAAAGAAGCCATTTAAAACCACTTGCGGCTTTAGGTTTGATCTTAAGTAGAATCTGAACAGGTACATTATGAAGTGTAGCTCCATCCCAAAAAAATCTATTTTTAAGCTTTTTGGAGAACATAGGGAGGGGTTATCACCCCTGTAACATTTGCTGTCTTTGCACATCTGTTCAGAACATGTCACCTCACTTTCCGTCCCAATGACAAATGTTTTTGGAAAAGTGGGGTTTTAATTGAAACAAGGATTGGTGATAAAGTATCAGTAGAGAGGAGATACCTTTTTCCCAAATTAAGTCTAACAGGATAGAATTTTAAGTTAATAGATCAAGATTTGTAATTGCATGCACCTGTTGAACAGGGCAGAAAAATTGGGGGTGGTGGTGGTGGTGGTGGACGGTTTTGCCACAAGACTGTAAGCTCTCACAGTTACTCTTGGTGGGCGCAGGAATGGGCCCTGCTGTGAGTTATTAGATCAAGATTTGTAATTGCAAGCACCTGATGAACAGGGCAGAAAAATTGGGCCTTTGGCGGTGGTGGTGGACGGTGTTGCCACAAGACTGTAGGCCCTCATAGTTACTCTTGGTGGGCGCAGGAATGGGCCCTGCTGTAAGTTATTAGATCAAGATTTGTAATTGCAAGCACCTGATGAACAGGGCAGAAAAATTGGGCCTTTGGCGGTGGTGGTGGACGGTGTTGCCACAAGACTGCAGGCCCTCATAGTTACTCTTGGTGGGCGCAGGAATGGGCCCTGCTGTGAACTATTAGATCAAGATTTGTAATTACCCGCCCCTGTTAAACAGGGGCTGAAAAATTGTGCCTTAGGCACTGGTGCTGGTGCCACAACACTGCAACCCCTCACAGAGACTGTACTTGGAGCACAGCAGTCACACGTGTTGCGAAGCATTTTTTAAAAAAATTGTAAGTACACGCCCCTGTTAAACAGGGGCTGAAAAATTGTGCCTTAGGCACTGGTGCTGGTGCCACAACACTGCAACCCGGCCCTCACAGATACTGTACTTGGAGCACAGCAGTCACACGTGTTGCGAAGCATTTTTTTAAAAAATTGTAAGTACACGCCCCTGTTAAACAGGGGCTGAAAAATTGTGCCTTAGGCACTGGTGCTGGTGCCACAACACTGCAACCCGGCCCTCACAGAGACTGTACTTGGAGCACAGCAGTCACACGTGTTGCGAAGCATTTTTTTTAAAAATTGTAAGTACACGCCCCTGTTAAACAGGGGCTGAAAAATTGTGCCTTAGGCACTGGTGCTGGTGCCACAACACTGCAACACGGCCCTCACAGAGACTGTACTTGGAGCACAGCAGTCACACGTGTTGCGAAGCATTTTTTTAAAAAATTGTAAGTACACGCCTCTGTTAAACAGGGGCTGAAAAATTGTGCCTTAGGCACTGGTGTGGTGGCATGGATCATTGAGGAGGAGGAAGAGGATAGTCAGTGAACATAAGAGGACAGTCACTCAGCATCAGCATAGGCAGTCTTGAAGGGATGTGACATTAAAAATTATTCGGTTATATCCGCCTCAGGTGCCTGGTAGCTGGTGGTGATCCAAGACTGATTCATTTTGATGAATGTCAGTCGATCAACCGAGGCGGTGGACAGGCGCACCCTATGATCAGTCACAAATCCTCCAGCAGCACTGAATGTGCGTTCGGAAAGAACGCTGGAGGCAGGACAGGCCAGTAGCTCAATTGCATACTGTGCAAGCTCTGGCCAGTGATCCATCCTCAGGACCCAGTAAGCCAGAGGATTTTCGGTGGGAAAGGTGTCCAAGTCTGACCTTGCCCCAAGGTATTCCTGCACCATGTATATCAGACGCTGGCGATGGTTGCTGGAACCGATCATACCTTGGGGCTGCGGACTAAAAAATTGTCTGAACGCATCGGTCAGACGTCCACCTTCCCCACCGCTCCTTCTGCCACTGACCGAAGCCTCAGCAACTCGTCGCCCAGGACCAGGAGTTTGTAGCCTCCCAGTTTCTGGGAACGCGTTGCACAGACCTTTCTGCAAGGCCTCCCTGAGATGTCTCATCCTCTGCTCCCTCTGCGACGGCAAGATAAGGTCCGCAACCTTACCCTTGTACCGCGGATCAAGGAGAGTGGCCAGCCAGTAATGGTCCCTCTCCTTGATCCGAAGAACACGAGGATCCTTCCGCAGGCTTTGCAGGATCAGGGAGGCCATGCAGCGTAGGTTAGCTGAGGCATTCGGTCCGGAGTCTTCTGGGTCACTGAGGATGACATGATCGCCAGCCACCTCCTCCCAGCCACGTACAAGTCCACTGGCTTGTTGGGACTGTACATCATCCCTAAAAGACTGCTGCTGCTGATGCTGAGTGCCAGGCTCCACCTCCATGCTCACACAATCCTCCTCCTCCTCCTCCTCCTCCTCCTCCTCATCCTCTTCCTGTGTGATGGGTGGGACAGAAGGAACACTGTCCGGATAAAGGGGGCCTTGAGAGGCAAGGAAGTCCTCCTCTTCCTGCCTCTGTTCTGCCTCAAGTGCCCTGTCCATTATCCCACGCAGCGTATGCTCCAACAGGTGGACAAGAGGGACAGTGTCACTGATGCATGCACTGTCACTGCTCACCATCCTCGTGGCCTCCTCAAATGGTGAGAGGACAGTGCATGCATCCCTGATCATGCTCCACTGACGTGGGGAAAAAAAACCAAGCTCCCCTGACCCTGTCCTGGTGCCGTAGTCGCAAAGGTACTCATTGATGGCCCTCTGCTGCGTGTGCAGTCGCTGCAGCATGGCCAACGTTGAGTTCCACCTGGTGGGCATGTCAGATATTAGGCGGTTCTTGGGCAGGTTCAGCTCCTTTTGCAGCTCAGTCAGCCGAGCACTGGCATTATAAGATCGGCGGAAATGCACACAGACTTTCCTGGCCTGCCTCAGGACATCCTGTAAGCCTGGGAACCTGCCCAAGAACCGCTGCACCACCAGGTTGAGGACGTGAGCCATGCAGGGCACATGGGTGAGCTGCCCCTGTCGCAGGGCGGAGAGGAGGTTGGTGCCATTGTCAGAAACGACCATTCCTGGCTTAAGCTGACGTGGCGTCAACCACCTCTCGGCCTGCCCCTGCAGAGCTGCCAGAACCTCTGGCCCAGTGTGGCTCCTGTCCCCAAACACACCAGCGCAAGCACGGCATGGCATCTTTTTGCCTGCGTACTTGCGTAGCCCCTTGTACGCCTACGGAGCACCGCTGGTTCCAAGGACAGAGCACTGGAGGAAGAAGAAGAGGAGGGGGTGGAGGAGAGAGGTGTGTCACAACCAGTAGCAGTAGTCGCGTTTTGGAGGCGTGGTGGCGGAACAACCTCCAACACTACTGCACCTTGTCCTGCATCCCTCCCAGCTGCCAATAGAGTGACCCAATGGGCCGTGAAAGAAAGGTACCGTCCCTGTCCATGCCTGCTGGACCATGAGTCAGCGGTAATATGCACCTTACCGCTGACCGCCCTGTCCAGCGAGGCATGGACATTGCCCTCCACATGCCGGTAGAGAGACGGAATCGCCTTCCGCGAGAAAAAGTGGCGTTTGGGAACCTGCCACTGAGGAACCGCACATTGAACAAACTCACGGAAGGGGGCCGAGTCTACCAACTGAAAAGGCAGCAGTTGAAGTGCTAGCAATTTAGCAAGGCTAGCATTCAACCGCTGGGCATGTGGATGGCTGGGAGTGTACTTCTTTCTACGGTCCAGCAGCTGGGGCAGGGAAATTTGCCTGCTGCATTCGGACGTCGGTGTACTGCAAGTACTTGGTTGTGACACACCGAATTCTACACCTTCAGTCCTCTCAGAGCAGCTTTCAGAGAGGACTGAAGGTGTAGTGGGGATGGAGATCCCAGCTGAGGAGGAGCAAGGAGAGGTCCGCTTAGTTCTTTGGTGTGGGTCTTTTATGTGTGCCTGCCAACGAGCTGCATGGCAGGTCGCCATATGTCTGGTCATGCTTGTCGTGCCCAAGCGGCTGATGTTTTGGCCACGCGAGATACGCTTGAGACAAATATTGCAAATAGCAGTGGTGCGATCTGCTGCACTCGTCTCAAAAAAGGCCCACACCAAAGAACTTTTCTGATAACGTGCAGAGGCAGCGCCCTGCACAGGCGGAGCTCTGCGGTGTTGTACAGTTGCTGTGCTGGCCTCTACCTGGCCTCCAGGGGGCATCCTGCCTCGTTGGACATGTGACGCCGCATCCTCCTCCTCCTCGTCCTCCTCCTCATCCTCTCTCCCTTGAGGCACCCACGTGGAGTCAGTGACCTCATCATCCCCTCCCTCTTCACCACTAGAGCAAACCTGACAGTAAGCTGCAGCTGGTGGAACTGTACTGCCAGATTCCTCAAGCTGGGTATCGTCATCCGAGCCTTCGAATCGTTGGGCATCCTCCTGGAGCATGTACCCAACACTGTGCTCAAAGAGTTCGGGGGACTCCTCAGGAGGACATGGTGGGTCTAGGGAAGGGGTGGCTGATGATGCTCTGTCAGTACCCTGAGCCTGGGTGAGAGAGGATGAGGAGGATGAGGAGGGCTTGGTCATCCATTCTACCAAGCCTTCAGCATGATGCGGCTCCACATGTCCAGCTGCCGAAAACAAAGACGCGCGTGTCCCATGGCCACGTGCTGATGACGATGCACGACCACGTCCACGTCCACGGCCACGTCCACTAGAAACAGAGCCTGCCTGCCCTGTGTTCTTGGCTCTGCACGCTCTGCCTCCCCTTGGCGGTCTTCCAGCCATTGTAGTCGGTAGTCCTGTGGGTGCTGCTGAGAAGAAAATATAGGAGCTCTGTGTGATGCCACTAACACACTAGAAGTCCTATGGGTGCTTCTGCAAAGAAAATAGAGGAGCTCTGTGTGATGCCACTAACACACTAGAAGTCCTGTGGGTGCTTCTGCAAAGAAAATAGAGGAGCTCTGTGTGATGCCACTAACACACTAGAAGTCCTGTGGGTGCTTCAGCAAAGAAAATAGAGGAGCTCTGTGTGATGCCACTAACACACTAGAAGTCCTGTGGGTGCTGCTGAGAAGAATATATAGGAGCTCTGTGTGATGCCACTAACACACTAGAAGTCCTATGGGTGCTTCTGCAAAGAAAATAGAGGAGCTCTGTGTGATGCCACTAACACACTAGAAGTCCTATGGGTGCTTCTGCAAAGAAAATAGAGGAGCTCTGTGTGATGCCACTAACACACTAGAAGTCCTGTGGGTGCTTATGCAAAGAAAATAGAGGAGCTCTGTGTGATGCCACTAACACACTAGAAGTCCTGTGGGTGCTTATGCAAAGAAAATAGAGGAGCTCTGTGTGATGCCACTAACACACTAGAAGTCCTGTGGGTGCTTCTGAGAAGAATATATAGGAGCTCTGTGTGATGCCACTAACACACTAGAAGTCCTGTGGGTGCTGCTGAGAAGAAAATATATAGGAGCTCTGTGTGATGCCACTAACACACTAGAAGTCCTATGGGTGCTTCTGCAAAGAAAATAGAGGAGCTCTGTGTGATGCCACTAACACACTAGAAGTCCTGTGGGTGCTTCTGCAAAAAAAATAGAGGAGCTCTGTGTGATGCCACTAACACACTAGAAGTCCTGTGGGTGCTTATGCAAAGAAAATAGAGGAGCTCTGTGTGATGCCACTAACACACTAGAAGTCCTGTGGGTGCTGCTGAGAAGAATATATAGGAGCTCTGTGTGATGCCACTAACACACTAGAAGTCCTGTGGGTGCTTATGCAAAGAAAATAGAGGAGCTCTGTGTGATGCCACTAACACACTAGAAGTCCTGTGGGTGCTTCTGCAAAGAAAATAGAGGAGCTCTGTGTGATGCCACTAACACACTAGAAGTCCTGTGGGTGCTTATGCAAAGAAAATAGAGGAGCTCTGTGTGATGCCACTAACACACTAGAAGTCCTGTGGGTGCTGCTGAGAAGAATATATAGGAGCTCTGTGTGATGCCACTAACACACTAGAAGTCCTATGGGTGCTTCTGCAAAGAAAATAGAGGAGCTCTGTGTGATGCCACTAACACACTAGAAGTCCTGTGGGTGCTTCTGCAAAGAAAATAGAGGAGCTCTGTGTGATGCCACTAACACACTAGAAGTCCTGTGGGTGCTTATGCAAAGAAAATAGAGGAGCTCTGTGTGATGCCACTAACACACTAGAAGTCCTGTGGGTGCTGCTGAGAAGAATATATAGGAGCTCTGTGTGATGCCACTAACACACTAGAAGTCCTATGGGTGCTTCTGCAAAGAAAATAGAGGAGCTCTGTGTGATGCCACTAACACACTAGAAGTCCTGTGGGTGCTTATGCAAAGAAAATAGAGGAGCTCTGTGTGATGCCACTAACACACTAGAAGTCCTGTGGGTGCTTCTGCAAAGAAAATAGAGGAGCTCTGTGTGATGCCACTAACACACTAGAAGTCCTGTGGGTGCTTCTGCAAAGAAAATAGAGGAGCTCTGTGTGATGCCACTAACACACTAGAAGTCCTGTGGGTGCTTATGCAAAGAAAATAGAGGAGCTCTGTGTGATGCCACTAACACACTAGAAGTCCTGTGGGTGCTGCTGAGAAGAATATATAGGAGCTCTGTGTGATGCCACTAACACACTAGAAGTCCTGTGGGTGCTTCTGCAAAGAAAATAGAGGAGCTCTGTGTGATGGGACTAACACACTTCAAGTCCTATAGGTGCTTCTGGAAGAAAATATAGCTCTGTGTGTGTGATGGGACTAACACACTTCAAGTCCTATAGGTGCTTCTGGGAACAAAATATAGCTCTGTGTGTGTGATGGGACTAACACACTTCAAGTCCTATAGGTGCTTCTGGGAACAAAATATAGCTCTGTGTGTGTAATGGGACTAACACACTTCAAGTCCTATAGGTGCTTCTGGGAACAAAATATAGCTCTGTGTGTGTGATGGGACTAACACACTTCAAGTCCTATAGGTTCTTCTGGGAAGAAAATATAGCTCTGTGTGTGTAATGGGACTAACACACTTCAAGTCCTATAGGTGCTTCTGGGAACAAAATATAGCTCTGTGTGTGTGATGGGACTAACACACTTCAAGTCCTATAGGTTCTTCTGGGAACAAAATATAGCTCTGTGTGTGTGATGGGACTAACACACTTCAAGTCCTATAGGTGCTTCTGGGAACAAAATATAGCTCTGTGTGTGTAATGGGACTAACACACTTCAAGTCCTATAGGTGCTTCTGGGAAGAAAATATAGCTCTGTGTGTGTAATGGGAATAACACACTTCAAGTCCTATAGGTGCTTCTGGGAAGAAAATATAGCTCTGTGTGTGTAATGGGACTAACACACTTCAAGTCCTATAGGTGCTTCTGGGAACAAAATATAGCTCTGTGTGTGTAATGGGACTAACACACTTCAAGTCCTATAGGTGCTTCTGGGAAGAAAATATAGCTCTGTGTGTGTAATGGGACTAACACACTTCAAGTCCTATAGGTGCTTCTGGGAACAAAATATAGCTCTGTGTGTGTGATGGGACTAACACACTTCAAGTCCTATAGGTGCTTCTGGGAACAAAATATAGCTCTGTGTGTGTGATGGGACTAACACACTTCAAGTCCTATAGGTGCTTCTGGGAAGAAAATATAGCTCTGTGTGTGTAATGGGACTAACACACTTCAAGTCCTATAGGTGCTTCTGGGAACAAAATATAGCTCTGTGTGTGTAATGGGACTAACACACTTCAAGTCCTATAGGTGCTTCTGGGAAGAAAATATAGCTCTGTGTGTGTAATGGGAATAACACACTTCAAGTCCTATAGGTGCTTCTGGGAAGAAAATATAGCTCTGTGTGTGTAATGGGACTAACACACTTCAAGTCCTATAGGTGCTTCTGGGAACAAAATATAGCTCTGTGTGTGTGATGGGACTAACACACTTCAAGTCCTATAGGTGCTTCTGGGAACAAAATATAGCTCTGTGTGTGTGATGGGACTAACACACTTCAAGTCCTATAGGTGCTTCTGGGAAGAAAATATAGCTCTGTGTGTGTAATGGGACTAACACACTTCAAGTCCTATAGGTGCTTCTGGGAACAAAATATAGCTCTGTGTGTGTAATGGGACTAACACACTTCAAGTCCTATAGGTGCTTCTGGGAAGAAAATATAGCTCTGTGTGTGTAATGGGAATAACACACTTCAAGTCCTATAGGTGCTTCTGGGAAGAAAATATAGCTCTGTGTGTGTAATGGGACTAACACACTTCAAGTCCTATAGGTGCTTCTGGGAACAAAATATAGCTCTGTGTGTGTGATGGGACTAACACACTTCAAGTCCTATAGGTGCTTCTGGGAACAAAATATAGCTCTGTGTGTGTGATGGGACTAACACACTTCAAGTCCTATAGGTGCTTCTGGGAAGAAAATATAGCTCTGTGTGTGTAATGGGACTAACACACTTCAAGTCCTATAGGTGCTTCTGGGAACAAAATATAGCTCTGTGTGTGTAATGGGACTAACACACTTCAAGTCCTATAGGTGCTTCTGGGAAGAAAATATAGCTCTGTGTGTGTAATGGGAATAACACACTTCAAGTCCTATAGGTGCTTCTGGGAAGAAAATATAGCTCTGTGTGTGTAATGGGACTAACACACTTCAAGTCCTATAGGTGCTTCTGGGAACAAAATATAGCTCTGTGTGTGTAATGGGACTAACACACTTCAAGTCCTATAGGTGCTTCTGGGAACAAAATATAGCTCTGTGTGTGTGATGGGACTAACACACTTCAAGTCCTATAGGTGCTTCTGGGAACAAAATATAGCTCTGTGTGTGTAATGGGACTAACACACTTCAAGTCCTATAGGTGCTTCTGGGAAGAAAATATAGCTCTGTGTGTGTAATGGGACTAACACACTTCAAGTCCTATAGGTGCTTCTGGGAAGAAAATATAGCTCTGTGTGTGTAATGGGACTAACACACTTCAAGTCCTATAGGTGCTTCTGGGAAGAAAATATAGCTCTGTGTGTGTAATGGGACTAACACACTTCAAGTCCTATAGGTGCCTCTGGGAACAAAATGAAGGAGCTCTGCCTGCCTGCCACGAACACACTACAAGTCCTATAGGTGCTTCTGGTAACAAAATATAGGAGCTCTGCCTGCCTGCCACGAACACACTACAAGTCCTATAGGTGCTTCTGGTAACAAAATATAGGAGCTCTGCCTGCCTGCCACGAACACACTACAAGTCCTATAGGTGCTTCTGGTAACAAAATATAGGAGCTCTGCCTGCCTGCCACAAACACACTACAAGTCCTATAGGTGCTTCTGGTAACAAAATATAGGAGCTCTGCCTGCCTGCCACGAGCACACTACAAGCCCCTCTTTCTCAATCAATCTTTGTAACTGAATCTATCTAACTCAATCTCTGTAAGTGAATCTCTCTAACTATCTAAATGCAGCAGAGTGTCACAGAATCTGCCTGCTCAATCTGCGCCGGAACAGCATGTGACCGGCGCAGGCGGCGTGGCGGCGTTTTATAGAGGGGGGGCGTGTACTACAGCCCCTGAGCTGTAATTGGCTACAGGCGTCCTGCCTGTAGCCAATTATGGCTCTTCGAGTTTCCGGGGCTGTGATTGGCCAAGCATGCGGGGTCACAGTGCATGCTTGGCCAATCATCAGCCAGCAATGCACTGCGTCGGCCGCGCCGGCCGCAATGCATTGCGGGGCCGCTCGCATCACACGAACGTGATGCGAGCGGCCAAAATAGTTCTGGGCTCGCGAGCGAGCGAGCGAACGCCCGGTGCTCGATGCGAACGTGGGTTTGCATCGAGCACCGGGCCCATCCTTATTCCTAGATAGTAAGAACTCACAATCTTTCTCTCCTCTCCTCACAGAACAGGAATTTGTGTGTTTACACACACACGTCCCAGTTCTGGCTCTCGTGCCCACAATCACACGTGGCCGGCGGTCTTCGCGGCCACGCGCTTTGGCACTCCCGCATTGCAGTGGGCATGTGCGTTCCCCTCCAGCGGCGCGCATGCACCTGCTATCCCGCTTAAAGGAGCCAACGTACAGCTACGACGGCTCGCGGGATCGTGCCGACCTGCCGCAGTATAATGACAGCGGCTGGTCGGCAAGCGGTTAAGTAAATAAATACTGCAATACTGTTGACAGCACATATACATACCCTGTACAAAACTTTGGTTCAGTATTAGGAAGTAAACACCAGACTGGTTAGGAATGAAGAAATGCATTATATTGTAATGAATTCAATTAAATGGCAAAATATACTGTACATATTGAAACAAGAGTATGAGTCAATCGCTATTCTCCAGACAAGTTATTAAATTGTAGCAGTTTAGATGAAAGACCTATATGGTTATATTAATCTATACCTGTCAATCTGTAGGTCAGCATTAAACAATGGCACAGATAACATTAAAAGTGACGCTAGTCAGTGCTGCATAGGCGTGTGCACATGGGGTGCCAGGTGTGCCTGGGCACACCCTAACAACCCTGTGCTGTGCAGATTCCCCCTGCTGCTTGGCTGCAGAGAAAAGGAACTGGTTGAAATCTCAGTACTCATTCCATTTCTCTGTCTCAAAACTAAGACATCAGTAGACCCCTGTTATTTCACCAAACCCCCCAATGGGGCTCCTAAAAAAATTTCAAAAAATGTAAAAAAAAATAAAAAAAAAAATACATAATATTGTAAAAAAATTAAATAAAATTGTAAAAAAAAAGAGAAAATAAAATAACAAAAATAAACTACTGACACCTTCCACTGCCCTATTTATATATATATATATATATATTTTTTTTATTACATGTACCTATATAGTGCTGTCAATCTTAGACAGCGCTTCTCACATATATTATACATTCACATAAGTCCCTGCCCTCAAGAAGCTTACAATCTAAGGTTCCTCACTCACATTCATACATACACATACTAGGGCCAATTTAGACAGAAGACAACTGACCTACCAGCATGTCTTTGGAATGTGGGAGGAAACCTGGGTAGGCACATGGAGAGCATGCAAGCTCAATGCAGGTAGTGCTGTGGTTGTGATTTGAATCAATGACCTCAGTGCTGCTAAGCATAAGTGCTAACCACATAGCCACTGTGCTACTGCAATACACACACATGCATGTATGTTTGAGCTTTTGGGTGTACACGCTAATGCAATAGGCTGCACACACCTATGCAGTGCTGTAATAACTCTCTTTGGCAAGCACCCGGCTACACAAAGAAAATCCAGCAACAGGGTTATGCATGACCAAGGCTCATTGCTGCACGTGGAGAGCAAAGGTTGGCCAGTGTATCCCGATAATCAGAACACACAGTGCATTGAAATGTCCACAGCCAAAAATGCCTACAATGGGCACATGAGTATCAGAACTGGACCGTGGAGCAATGGAAGAAGATTGCCTGGTCTGATTAATCTACCTCACCACAACTGGATCAATTATAGAGATAACAGTTCAGTGCTTAGATTAGAGAGGCAGAACTAAAGCTGGGCAGGGGCAGCTCCAGACAATTTTTTGAGGGGTGTTGTGTTGGTGCTGGGAGTATGAGCGGGGGAGCTAATGAATTGCAGACACAGCCTACTGATCCTTTGTGGGTGTACCCAACAGTAGGGGAGGTCAAAAACTGAGTGTTTCTTCATGGTCTAAGGCTTAGTGTGCCACCTTTCCCCCATTCTATAAAGAAAATAGGAAATTTAGGCACACTGAGGTGATTGCCCAATTCGTATGAGCAATGATAACTCTCAGCAAGTGTGAGGACCAGCAGTAACCCCTAGCAAGTTTAAGGGCCAGCAATGATAACTCCCAGGATATGTCAGAGCGAGCAACAACCCCCAAGACATTGAGCAAAAAGGAAGGAGGGTGGAAATTTATATGAAGCATGCATCCAGGGAGATAACACGATAAAAATGAGTCTGGCAGGTACCTAATATAATAGAACTATGAACATTGCATGAAAGCATTGTATAACAAAAATTGTCAATCAATAGTTTATTTGTAAATAAAATATGACAATAATAATAACATGATAATATAATAGCATAATTAGTCCATACTTTAAACATTATAAAGAACCAAATTCATTGAAGCGTGTCTCCATAGTGTATAACCGTAACCCTGATTGATTGGTATAATCCAATTGGCATATAAGGTAGTTAATAGTAATAATGCAATATATAAGCGAGGGGGCATCTATTGGCTCGATACGTTTCGTGGCGACTTACACTCTTCAGGAGCAGGTATGAGGTAGTTGTCTATAAATATTAAAACATATATTTTAATTATGGAAAGATTATGGCTTTTCTATAGGGAGAGGTGGGGAAAAACGATTTCTAAGAACTACTTAAAGATATGCCTATGAATCTGGGCACAGGCGTGGAGGGCTGGAGGCCAACCGGAAGAACATCAGCCCCTGGAGCTGAGGTGGACTAACCCCGATGTACAACGATAGAAATCAAGTGGGAGACAATATTCCCCAGGGATGAGCCCCCATAGATTTGAAAATTAGTATGATCCACGTAAATGTAACCATCTATAAAAAGGGGCTATATAGTAGAATGTGAACTATAGCGTGGAAATATACAATAAGTGACTAATAAAAAGGAATATAATAGTGCAGGGACCAATCAGTGGTAGGGATCTAAAACAAGGCGTAGGATAGGTGATTGGGATGACAAAGTATGCCCCATTGTGATAGCAAAATAAATGGTGAATAGGAGTACAGACCAAACCCCAACACTGAGGTGTTAAACCAAAGACAGAGGGGAAATTGGGAGACAATATACAGTATCTCACAAAAGTGAGTACACCCCTCATATTTATGTAAATATTTTATTATACCTTTTCAAGTGACAACACTGAAGAAATGACACTTTGCTACAATGTAAATTAGTGAGTGTACAGCTTGTGTAACAATGTCAATTTACTGTCACCTCCAAATACAGTGGTGTGAAAAAGTGTTTGCCCCCTTCCTCATTTCCTGTTCCTTTGCATGTTTGTCACACTTAAGTGTTTCGGAGCATCAAACCAATTTAAACAATAGTCAAGGACCACACAAGTAAACACAAAATGCAATTTGTAAATGAAGGTGTTTATTATTAAAGGTGAAAAAAAATCCAAACCATCATGGCCCTGTGTGAAAAAGTGATTGCCCCCCTTGTTAAAACATACTATAACTGTGGTTGTCCACACCTGAGTTCAATTTCTCTAGCCACACCCAGGCCTGATTATTGCCACACCTGTTCACAATCAAGGCATCACTTAAATAGGAGCTGCTTGACACAGTAAGGTCCACCAGAAGATCCTTAAAAGCTACACATCATGCCGAGACCCAAAGAAATTCAGGAACAATTGAGAAAGAAAGTAATTGAGATCTATCAGTCTGGAAAGGGTTATAAAGCCATTTCCAAAGCTTTGGGAATCCAGCGAACCACAGTGAGAGCCATTATCCACAAATGGCGAAGACATGGAACAGTGGTGAACCTTCCCAGGAGTGGCCGGCCGCCCAAAATTACCCCAAGAGCGCAGCGACGACTCATCCAAGAGGTCACAAAAGACCCCACAAAAACGTCCAAGGAACTGCAGGCCTCACTTGCCTCAGTTAAGGTCAGCGTTCATGCCTCCACCATCAGGAAAAGACTGGGCAAAAATGGCCTGCATGGCAGAGTTCCAAGGAGAAAACCACTGCTGAGCAAAAAGAACATCAAAGCTCGTCTCAATTTCTCCACAACACATCTTGATGATCCCCAAGACTTTTGGGACAACATTCTGTGGACCGATGAGACAAAAGTGGAACTCTTTGGAAGGTGTGTGTCCAAGTATATATGGCGTAGAAGGAACACTGCATTTCCGAAAAAGAACATTATACCAACAGTAAAATATGGTGGTGGTAGTGTGATGGTCTGGGGCTGTTTTGCTGCTTCAGGACCTGGAAGACTTGCCGTGATAAAAGGAACTATGAATTCTGCTGTCTACCAAGAGATCCTGAAGGAGAATGTCCGACCATCTGTTCGTGTACTCAAGCTGAAACGAACTTGGGTTCTGCAGCAGGACAATGATCCTAAACACACCAGCAAGTCCACCACCGAATGGCTGAAGAAAAACAAAATGAAGACTTTGGAGTGGCCTAGCCAAAGTCCTGACCTGAATCCTATTGAGATGTTGTGGTATGACCTTAAAAAGGCCGTTCATGCTCGAAAACCCTCTAATGTAACTGAATTAGGACAATTCTGCAAAGATGAGTGGGCCAAAATTCCTCCAGGATGCTGTAAAAGCCTCATTGCACGTTATCGCAAACGCTTGGTTGCAGTTGTTGCTGCTAAGGGTGGCCCAACCAGTTATTAGGTTTAGGGGGCAATCACTTTTTCACACAGGGCCATGATGGTTTGGATTTTTTTTCACCTTTAATAATAAACACCTTCATTTACAAATTGCATTTTGTGTTTACTTGTGTTGTCCTTGACTATTGTTTAAATTGGTTTGATGTTCCTAAACACTTAAGTGTGACAAACATGCAAAGGAACAGGAAATGAGGAAGGGGGCAAACACTTTTTCACACCACTGTAACTCAACACACAGCCATTAATGTCTAAACCAATGGCAACCAAATAAGTACACCCCTAAGTGAAAATGTCCAAATTGGGCCCGAAGTGTCAATATTTTGTGTGGCCACCATTATTTTCCAGCACTGCCCTAACCCACTTGGGCATGGAGTTCACCAGAACTTCACAGGTTGCCACTGGAGTCCTTTTCCACTCCTCCATGACAACATCATGGAGCTGGTGAAGGTTAGAGACCTTGTAATCCTCCGCCTTGCATTTGAGGATGCACCACAGATGCTCAATAGGGTTTAGGTCTGGAGACATGCTTGGTCAGTCTATCACCTTTACCCTCAGCTTCTTTAGCAAGGCAGTGGTTGTCTTGGAGGTGTGTTTGGGGTCATTATCATGTTGGAAAATTGCCCTACGGCCCAGTCTCTGAAGGGAGGGGATAATCCTCTGCTTCAGTATGTCACAGTAAATGTTGGCATTCATGGTTCCCTCAATGAACTGTAGCTCCCCAGTGCCGGCAGCACTCATGCAGCCCCAGACCACGACACTCCCACAACCATGCTTGACTGTAGGCAAGACACACTTGTCTTTATACGCCTCACCTGGTTGCTGCCACACACGCTTGACACCATCTGAACAAAATAAGTTTATCTTAGTCTCATCAGACCACAGGACATGGTTCCAGTAATCCATGTCCTTAGTCTGCTTGTCTTCAGCTAACTGTTTGCGGGCTTTCTTGTGCATTATCTTTAGAAGAGGCTTCCTTCTGGGATGACAGCCATGCAGACCAACCTCTGCAGCTATACTTGTAGCACTCATACGTCTATTTCCCAAAGACAACCTCTGGATATGGCGCTGAGCACGTGCTTCCTTGGTCGACTATGGCGAGGCCTGTTCTGAGTGGAACCTGTCCTGTTAAACCACTGTATGGTCTTGGCCATTGTGCTGCAGCTCAGTTTCAGGGTCTTGGCAATCTTCTTATAGCCTAGGCCATCTTTATGCAGAGCAACAATAATTTTTTTCAGTTACTTAGAGAGTTCTTTGCCATGAGGTGCCATGTTGAACTTCCAATGACCAACATGAGAGAGTGACACCAAATTTAACACACCTGCTCCCCATTCCCATTCACACCTGAGACCTTGTAACACTAACGAGTCACATGACACTGGGGAGGGAAAATAGCTAATTGGGCCCAATTTGGACATTTTTACTTAGGGGTGTACTCCTTTTTGTTGCCAGCGGTTTAGACATTAATGGCTGTGTGTTGAGTTATTTTGAGGGGACAGCAAATTTGCACTGTTATACAAGCTGTACACTCACTACTTTACATTGTAGCAAAGTGTAATTTCTTCAGTGTTGTCACATGAAAAGATATAATAAAATATTTACAAAATGTGAGGGGTGTACTCACTTTTGTGAGATACTGTAATTTGAATAAGAATTTAAAAAGTAGAAGAGGAAAAAAGGGTTATAATGGTCCAAAAAGATTACCTAGAATACGATGTGAGCCATAAGGGTCCAATGTGGCACAATGACCACTGGGGTATCAGCCATAAGGGGGTATGAATCGACTGGAGGGAGTATAAATACTCCAATGTGGTCATGGGTGTCCACCAACGACACGCTAGTGGCCAATAGAAGAAGATGGCGCCAAACAACTGAGCGGTGTAGGCTACTCGCCATCCGGTGGCAGCTACCTCGTGGAGGACGCCAGAATCTAATCAACAGCGTCGGCTCCTCCCCTCCCTATAGAAAGACCTACGATACAATCTTTGCATAATTAAAATAGGTTTTAATATTTATAAACATCTACCTCATACCTGCTCCTGAAGAGTGGCAGTCGCCACGAAACGTATCGAGCCAATGGATGCCCCCTCGCTTATTTATTGCATTATTAATATTAACTACCTCATATGCCAATAGGATTGTACCAATCAATCAGGGTTATGGTTATTTACTATGGAGACACGTTTCAATGAATTTGGCTCTTTATAATGTTTACAGTATGAATTAATTGTATTGCTATTGCTATTGCTATTGTATTATCATGTTATCATGTATTATCATGTTATTAGTAGTGTCATATTTTATATACAAATAAACTATTGATTGCCAATTGTTGTTATGCAATGCTTTCATGCAATGTTCATAGTTCTATTATATTAGGTACCTGCCAGACTAATTTTTATTGTGTTATCTCCCTGGATGCATGCTTCATATAAAGTCCCACCCTCCTTCCTTTTTGCTCAAGAATCAGGGATGGAGGCGCTTGGCGTCACATTCTCTGCACCTCATATTAAGTCCCAAACCTTTGTTTTTTCAACCCCCAAGACATGTCACAATTATTAACCTCAGCACTGCACAATAATTAAGAAATTAACCACCAGCAAAGCACTATAATTAATTCCCAGCAAAACACTACAACTAATCCCCAGCACTGCACAATAATTAACCCCTTAATAATTAAGCCCAGTACAATGTGATATCTACATACAAATGTCTATATTTAAAGCCCAACTCTGGGTTATTTTTTTTATTTAAATGTCCCCTTGGAGTCTTAAAAAAATGATGTAAACCTGTCTGTACAGTCTGTATGCTCATATTTATATTTGAACTGTCCCTCATGCTACTTTTTTTCAGCACAAATTGTCCCTCAGTCTTTTAGGAAGAAAAATACTCAGGATCCAAAATTATCCACCACCTAGAAAAGACCTGAGAACAATATGTTTATTGGAGACTACCTAAAAGCTATAAAAACTGAACCCCAGCCAGGTAGATCTGAAATGAGGGGAAGCTGCGCTGATTTTATCATCCAATCATGTGCAAGCTAAAATACTGTTTTTCATTATCCTTGCATGTCCCCCTCGGATCTACAGCGACTGCATTTCCAAGTGCACTTTCAGTGCAATTTCAGTGCACTTTGCACTTGTAGTTTGCACTTGTAGTGCAAAGTGGATTTGCCTTTCATAAATAACCCCCATTGTGTTCCCCTGGAGATCAGGGAGATCCTGGTTGTGTAGCAGCTAGTAGTGAGACTAACAGGGTATATAAGGGTAACTGAGTTCAGTGGTATACACCTCCTGATTGGAAAAGGGCCCGATCATAAGGAAGGCAAGCATCAGCTGACCATGGGGCATGTCCAAGAACTGGACGAGGTGCCCCAGATCAGCTGTGATGCTTGAATCAACTGTGGATTCATCAGCTGGATGGTCCCCAGGCTCCGGCAGCATACAACGCCACCACGTCATCCGGCGCTGTGATGTCAGAGGGCAGCCGACACGAGGTATGGGCAGAAGTTCCCCAGGCAGGATGGAAATTGTGAGTCGCGCATACACGGACCCACTGGAATGCTGATCCGCAATGATACAACCTGCACATGTGCAGACACACATGGACGCAAGTCACAAATGTGGGAAATGTGACACAGGCCAAGATAGTAAGCCTTGGGGCAGAACGGCGCTGCGAGGCCTCCCCGTGATGGGACACACAGCTGCAGAGCGCGTTAAAGCCAAATTTGGAGGTGGTTAAAGTTAACCACAAGTGTCTATATATACACCAAGAGCCTGTAAAAGATAATAAATAATCACATTAGGGATGTTTAAACAGAGTATTGGTCTTGTGATGAGAGACTGTTCAGAGTAACAAATAAATAAAAAATCGGTACATATAGCATGCATAAACATCATAAAGTATACATAGATGAGTACACAATTGCGATCAGATGGTCAATGAGATTACGACACGATGGATCAAAAACATTTTAGGGGGAAAATCTTAACAGAAAAAAATATATACACATACATTTACAGAGTCAAAATTATACATCAGAAAGGAGAAATGAAAGGAAAGGGCTAGGAGGGAACCCCAAACTGACATCACAGGTAATTCAAGGACCTATAATCATTGGATGGTATATGAGCTTTAGTAGGATCACATGTCTCTTTTGAAGCCTCCAGACCTGGGGGTACAGTAGCATTCAAATCCGAAATCCATCAAAGCTTCCGTTGGAGGAGAATCTTATTAAGATCGCCTCCTTTGGGGGCTTGGATGTATTCGATTCAGTACCAGAACTTTAATCCTGGGGAGGCAGCCATGATGGACCTGGGATGCATGTCTTCCCAGGGGTAGGTCCCGGATACTGTTTTTCATGGCTGTGACATGACAGTACATTCTTTTACACAGATTTTGGATGGTTTTCCCTATGTAGTAAGAACCACAGTCACATTGTAAAAGGTATACTACTAACGTGGTCTGACAGTTAGCAAAATGTCTGGGAGTAAAAATCCAGCCATTGGGCAAACGTATGTTTTTTCGAGTATCCATATAGCGACAGTGGTTGCAAGAGCCACATGGGAAAGTCCCCAGACGTTTACAGGGATCGCCACGTGTGGAGCCTCTAAATTCACTTTTGACTAGTAAATCCCCAACAGAACAAGCCCACCTGTATGTAACTAGAGGGGCTGGAGGAACAAAGGGTCCTATGGTGGGATCAGAGGCCAGAATGTGCCAAACCTGTCTGCATGCTCACATTTATACTTGAACTGTCACTCACAATACTTTTTTTCAGCACAAATTGTCCCTCAGTCTTTCAGGATGAAAAATACTTAGGATGCAAAATTATCCACCACCTAGAAAAGACCTGAGAAAGAGAAAATGACTCAGGACTTCACCTGACCAGCCATGAGAAATGGTAAAAGAAAAAGTCAAAACATAGTGATTGGGGGTCTTATTTCCTAGCCTCCCACCCACCTCTGGGATTAAAAGTTTAAATTACAGTAAATACATTTTAAAAAGTAAACATAAGATCTGCCATTCTCAGCCAGGGTCCTGTGGAACCCTAATCTCCCTTCAAGGTGGCTAGGAGTTCCTTGAGCTGTGGATAAATGATCTCCCATGTCATAGTGTCTGCAGAGTTCCAGGGCCAATGTCACGTTGCAGAGCTAGATGCATTATTGTAAGAGTGGCATTCTGACCACTACTGTGAGGTGTACTTTCTTCCTGCTGACCACCACCAATGTAGGGGGCATTCTCCCAATATCGACCAATGGATTAATCTTACCAGGGTTCCATATCTCCCAACTTTTTGAGATGGGAATGAGGGACACCTATCAGCAAAAGTAGGCAGGCATAGGAATAAGAATTGTACAAAAAAACAAGATTGGTTAAACCCACAAGTGCTTTTTTTACCACTACTATTCCTTTATATTGGCTTTTGGAATTTACAAATGCAGCAATTTAGAAATCAGATGAAAGGTTTAGTGCTGGAAAACACTTTTTGAAAGATAAAAAGTGCATTTTATATACATCTATATAGATCAGACCAAAATGAGGGACAAATGAGGAGGAAAGAGGGACAGAGGGACTTTGTTCCAAATCAGGGACAGTCCCTCGAATTCAGGGACAGTTGGGAGCTATGGGGTTCCCCGAGACCTGAAAATTATTACAAGGGTTTCCATTTGGTTAAGGTTGGGAAAGGCCGCATTAGATGAATATAGGAATGTATATACAGCAGTGATGTTATTTTCTCTGGACCCTGGAAAGCATGAGAATCCCAAATCTTATGAAAAGTTACATACCTCCCAACCGTCCCTGATTCGCTGGGACCATACCGGAATGTGATCCATGTCCCGGAGTCCTGGCAAATCAGGGCCAGATCACCCGCAGCGTGTGCAGGGTGTCTTGGTTCCCACATGTTGAGAGCAACAATTTGTATGGCAGACGGCATTTCTCCCCACCGGCCCTGACTGCCTCTGACACATGCACAGTGCAGACTGCAGAGCGGTCCCCTCCTCCTCCTGCTGTGGTGTTTTGTTTTCTTGTACAGAGAAAGAGGCAGGAGCAGGCACTCCACTCGAACGGCGCTGATCTGAGGTCTGTGTAAGTGAGACTTGCAGGGGGGAAAGCAAGAGGTGGGAGCAGGCACTCCACTCTGCCAAAACAGAGCTGATCTGAGGTTTGTGTAAGTGAGACTTGCAGAGGAGGGGGGAAAAGGGAGGCACGAAGGGTGGCAAGAGGCGGGAGCAGGCACTCCACTCTGCCAGAACGGCGCTTATCTGGAGGTCTGTGTAAGTGAGACTTGCATGGGAAGGGCAAGCCTACAGCGATACTTTCAGAAGAGGGGGTCAAGCTTACAGCCAGAATTGCAGAGAAGGGGGGCAAGCCTACAACGAGACTTGCAGAGGAGGGGGGAAAGCCTACAGTGAGACTTGCAGATGAGGGGGGCATCAGGAAAAAAGGGGGGGGGCAAGCCTAAAGTTCACTGGGGGGGGAGAGGATATGTAAGAGGGGGCACTTTAGGATTGGAGAGGACGTGTGCTACAAGGGTGGTTGGATATGAAATCCATACCCCCTTACCCCCCCCCCCCCAGCACAAGCCTCCTCCCCTCCCAAAGCGCCCCATAGCACATATACTCTCCCCCCACACCAAATCAAAGAGATGCTTGCTGCCACAGAGGGGACAGCCTCAGGCACCCCACAAGAGATGTGGCACAATTGCTCCAGGTGTCCAAGCTAGTGCCCCCCTTCCAGGCAAGTTAGTGGAGCCAAGTGTGGGCTCTGGGACACAGGATTGGTTAACACCATGAATCGCACAGGAACGCGCTGTGCATTCTGTGCAATCTACATTTGACCCAAGTGCAGTGCGATTTCAGCCCATTCATTTGAAGTTAACATTGACAAATGCGGTGCATTTTCAACGCAGTGCTGGAAACTAGCATGGAACACAGAGAGAGGGGGAGGGGTTTGGTGGGTGGAAGAAGATATGTGCTCGGTAGAGGGAAAAGGATTTACATTGGGAGGAGGAGGAGGTGATTGGGGGGGGGGGGTATTTGTGCTTGAGGGGAGGGACATTTTTGCTGGTAGAAGAAATGTGGTGGGAATTGTTGTGCTGGAAAGGGAGATTGGGGGGGGGGGTGCTGTGATGGGGAACTGAGGGGCATGGGGATAAGTGCTAGGATAGGGAAGAAGGGGTGATTTTTGGAATTGGGCATTTGGGTAGGGTGGAGGAGGACTTGTACTGGGGGGGGGGGGTGTTTAGTGTGCAAATTAGTGCTGTTTTTTTTTTTTGGAGGGGATTTTCACCTCTCCTTACCCCTACACACCCCTGATTCCTGAACTTTTTGTTTTTCACTCCCGACTCTATACATTACATACTCCTATCCCCTGCATTCTGTTCTCCTGGACCCTGCTCTCTTTGTGTCATATACTCTTAAACCCAGCACTGACTAAAGCACTCTGTGAGTTACGTACTTGTGATCCTTAAACACATTGCATTGCACACCCTGACCCCTGCAGTCTGTGTTATGTATCCTAAACCCGACACTGACTGCAGCACTCCCCAACCCCTGTGCTCTGCATTACAGACTCCTGTACGATATACACAATACTGTACATTATATAATTCTCACCAAAGTATGCATTGTCTCAACAGTTGCTTGTTACTATGCAGTCCCTGACTTATTTAATTAAGTTGTTCTTTAACCACTTGCCAACCAGCCGCTGCAGTTGTATTGTGGCAGAATGGCATGGCTGGGCGAAACAGCGTTATGTAACGTCGCTTCGCCCTGTGGCCACTAGGGCTGGGCGTGCGCGTAGCCCCTGCTCACCCATGGATCACCGCCAGGCTCCCACGATCGCTCGGGGCTCACGGAGAACCGGGATCTGTGTGTGTAAACACAGTTTCCGGTTCTCTGAGGGGAGAGTATGAACAGCGATCTATCTCTTCCCCTACACAGTCCACGCCCCCTTAAGTTAGAACACACACTAGGGAACACGTTAACCCCTTGATCGCCCCCTAGTGTTAACCCCATCCCTGCCAGTGACATTTTTAAAGTAATCAATGCATTTTTATAGCACTGATCGTTGTAAAAATGCCAATGGTCCCAAAAATGTGTCAACATTTTCTGACGTGTCCGCCATAATGTCACAGTCCCGATAAAAATCACTGATCGCCACCATTACTAGTAAAAAAAAAAATTTATAATAAAAATGCCATAAAACGATCCCCTATTTTGTAGACGCTATAACTTTTGCGCAAACAAATCAATATACGCTTATTGCGATTTTTTTACCAAAAATATGTAGAAGAATATATATCGGCCTAAACCGAGGGGGTAAAAAAGTACAAAATATTGAGTTTTTTTCAAAATTGTCGCTCTTTTTTTGTTTATAGAGCAAAAAATAAAAACTTCAGAGGTGATCAAATACCACCAAAAGAAAGCTCTATTTGTGGGGAAAAAAGGACGTCAATTTTGTTTGGGTGCATCGTCGCACGACCGCACAATTGTCAGTTAAAGCGACGCAGTGCCGAATCACAAAAAGTGCTCTGGTCAGGAAGGGGGTAAAATCTTCCGGGGCTGAAGCGGTTAAGGTAGGCTCAGACAAAGCAATCAAAGCATATTTTATAGGTACAAGGAAGTCTGGGTTTTGTTTAACCATGTCTCTGAAAACCCTCTCACTGCTAAGTGCTTGGCCATGCCCACATTTTGCCCCAGTGCACTGCACTCGCCACATTTCTTATCCCTCCTCCAGTGTCCATCATTCTGAAGTTTAAAAGTTGGGAGGTATGAAGTTATTCCAGCACTGCGTAGGAGTGTTGGTGTTGAGTTGAAAGGTAAGTATATATTTAATTTTTGTTCTGTTTGTATTTTATACGAAACTGTGTTTTTACATGCAGAGCGGGGTGATATCTAAAGGATAAGCTGACCTTGCATTTTTATGCAAGCTTTGCTTTTAAGCACTAGCAAAAGAAAATATAAAAAAATGAATAAAAATAGAAGAGCAAACATTTGAAAATGTAAGTTATATAAAAAAAACACTGCAAAGATAATAAAATAATTGCTCACTAAAAGTTCACTCTACTATTCCTTTAAGAACAGATTGCTTTATATCCTAGTCAGCAGCTGTATGCACCGTTTTGTGACATTTTGTTATTCAGTATTCCTATTTCTTGTGCGTGGACAGAGCAATTTCGCTTATGCTTTGTTACCATGACAATTATGTCACTTCCAGTCTTTTGTAATTTATAATGTTATCCGTTTGCTTGATTTTAACATGCTTACAGCTTAAGAAGGAACAACGTAAATCTAAAAACGTCACTAACTGATATCGGCCTGAAACTCTCATCAATAAAGATTTTGCATAGGAGCTGGAGCTACTTCACAGATAGCATATAACAGATATTAGGTGGATCTTGGGCACACCTGCTCACATACAGTGTAATATATTCAATTTGGTTGCACGGATTTACTTAAAGAGAACCTGTACTTTGTTTGGAATTGGAAAAAGTAATAGGTGCACTTGATAATAGGCTCCTCCATTCAAGCATAAATCCATTAAAATCCTTTGGAATTAACCAAGATGTTCTCACAACACTATAAATATGTTGTTGCTGTGGTGAGCTTGTTCCTTAATCAGACAATACAAATTCACAAACAAATAGGAAAAATTGGAAATCCTTTGGTGCAATATTTTTAATGAAAACTATAGACAATATAGTTAGTTTACTAAAACTGGAGAAAGCATAATCTAGTGCAGCGCTACATGAAAACCAATCAGCTTCCAGGTATTTTAGTCCAAGCTTAAATGAACAAGCTGAAGTTAAAGAGGAAATAAACCCTCATCAAAAAAACGGGGAAAAAAAACCTGCAAGACAAAGGCATAATTAGCTAGTATGCATAGCATACTAGCTATATATGTATGTCTTACCTCAGATGGAAGCCCTCGCATCGGTCCACGTCTCCCCCTCCGACCGCCGACATGTTCTCCCGGAGTGACTTCCGGGTATCGCGGCTCCTGTGCTGTGATTTGCCGGAGCCGCAATGCCGTCACTCCGTGCATGAGAGCGGCACAGTACAACTGAAGCATCGGCATATAGCGCCATTGCTTCAGTTGTATTAAGTGCGCATGTGCTGCATGACGTCGGCATATGCAAATACAGGGATATCTCCTAAACTGTGCAGGTTTAGGAGATATCCTTGTTAGCTACAGGTAAGCCTTAATATAGGCTTACCTGTAACATAAAGTTGTAAACGAGGGTTTACAACCACTTTAAAAGCTGATTGGCTCCCATGCACAGCTGTACCGGATTTTGCACTCTCCAGTTTTAGTGAATCAACCCTAATGATGTGTGTTATTTCAGAGATTTTATATGAACATAGTAGCCAGATGTATTTATTTTTATTTTCACTGGTGCAAGTGAGCCAACAAATACTTCCACAGTAAAGCTGTAAAACCATTTTAACTGACTCTATACATATGTACAATTGGACCCCCCAATCCTATACTTTGTAGATTATTTCTTTGCAGAGGTTTAGAAGTGTGTCTATGGGAATGTTTGACCATTCTTCCAGAAGGGCATTTGTGAGGTCAGGCACTGATGTGAATGAGAGGGCCTGGTTTGCAGTCGGGTTGAGATCAGGACTGTGCAGACCAGTCAAGTTCCTCCACCCTAAACTCACTCACCCACGTCTTTGTGGACCTTGCTTGTGCACTGGTGGGCAGTCATGTTGAAACGGGGAGGGGCCATCCCCAAACTGTTCCCACAAAGTTGGGAGCATGAAATTGTCCAAAATGTCTTGGTATGCAGATGCCTTAAGAGTTCCCTTCACTGGAACTAAGGGGCCAAGCCCAACCCCTGAAAAACAACCCCACACCATAATTATCCCCGCCACCAAATGATTTGGACCAGTGCACAAAGTATGGTCCATAAAGACATGGATGAGCGAGTTTGGGGTGGAGGAACTTGACTGGCCTGCACAGAGTCCTGATCTCAACCTGATAGAACACCTTTGGAATGAATTAGAGTGGAGACTGTTAGCCAGGCCTTCTCATCCAAGATCAGTGCCTGACCTCACAAATGCACTTCTGGAAGAATGGTCAAACATTCCCATAGACACACTCATAAACCTTGTGGACAGTCTTCCCATATGAGTTGAAGCTGTTATAGCTGCAAAGGGTGGGCCAATTCAATATTGAACCTGTGTAAAGGCTAATGCCCGGTACACACGGTCGGATTTTCCGACGGAAAATGTCCTATCGGAAAATGTTGTCGGAAATTCCGACCGTGTGTAAGCTCCATCGGACTTTTTCTGTCGGATTTTCCGACGGACAAAGTTTTATCTCCTGCTCTCAAATTTTCCGACAACAAAGTCCTATCGGACTTTTTCCGATCGTGTGTAGCGAATTTTGACGGACAAAGTGCCACGCATGCTCAGATCACGTTACAAGACCAAAGCTATTGGCTACTAGCCTCTACGTAGTCCCGTCATAGGCAAAAAACGTCACCACGTTCAGAATGATCGGATTTTCCGACAACTTTGTCCGACTGTGTGTATGCAACACCAGCGTCGGACAAAATCCAATGGATTTTGTGGTCGGATTTCCCAACCGTGAGTACGGGCATTATACTTTTGGCAATATAGTGTATTTGTATAGTCTATTACAATGGTCCTGATGGCAGCAGATATGTAAAAAAAGGGCACAAATATATTGATTATTCAATTGCTTGTGTACTGTACTAGGCAAATTCTACCAAATACTTACCTGAAGACTATATTTTAAATCATATGAGAATAATTGCATATATGGGGATGGGAGAGGGGTTTGGGGGAATGTGAGGTTGTGTTTTGTAAGTCTGCTATGACACTGGCCAAATTGTATGAAGTTAAATACTTTATTTTTTTAAGTGGGCAAATTTAGATCTTTTGTGGCCAGCTGCTGCTCTTTTAGGCCTCTCTAACGGTGACATGTCCACTGACATCCGACCTGCTCCGATCCGAAAAAAGTGTGACGGAGGAAAAAGCTATTTTTCCATCCGTCATCGGATCGGATGACGAAGGACTCTACGGTCCGTCGCCACCCGATCTCCCATAGGGGAGAGCGGCGCTCTGTCAGGTCCATCCCTGCGCAGTGTGCAGAGACGGACCTGTCATCTTCCTGCTCAGCGGAGATCGCTCCGGGGATCCCCGCTGAGCAAGCGGATATCCACGGGGCGGATCAGCACTGATCCGCCCCATGTGAAAGAGGACTTAAAGAAAGCTGGTGTTGCATCCACAACAACCTAAAAAATGCAACATAAAGGCACCTCTCAAACCTGTAATTGATTGGTTGTTTTCCCAAGTTGCCCCCGAAAACACATAAAATTGGGACTCCCTTCCCACTGAATGGTACTTTAAAAAAAATACTTTTGCGTTGGTACATGTTCCCAATGGCAGTGTTCAGATCCCTTTGTCCTTTGTTTCACAATTTCTTGCCTATTCGTTTTGAAAATAGTCAGATATGATTTTTAAAATTTACCCTCCATTGATTTTAATGGGGCCAGATCAAAGATTGACATTTCTGGAATCTTTGATGGGTTTGATGAAGTGCCTGCAAATTGAACTCAAGCACATTTGCTCATCACTAGCATTATAAGTGCATCTGCACTCCCCCTGCAAAGTCGCACAAACACACCTTGGTGTTCCAGGAATGCGTGTAGAAATGTGCATTTTTCTGTGCACGTTCCCAAAAACACACCACAGTGCACATCCCGCTTGAAGTAGGTGAGCAAAACATGTAAGGTTTACTGCCAAAAAAGTACATGAGCGACTTTGGTGAATTTGGCACATGTAGGGCAACTCATTCAGTTGAATGGGCAGCCTGTTTCTGTTGTCTGACAAAAGAACACAAATGGCAAAATGGCACCCAACCTGATTTATCTCACTTTTATTACATTTACCTCATTTTCAGTGCTTACTGTAAATTTGATATGGAATTGCTTCTTTTATTATCACATGTGATATTTCCGGGAAAAAAAACGCTAAAATATTGCACGTGATAACAGTGATTTGTCCCCTGTGTTCCCTAATTCTGTCATCAGGTCCTAACAACAATCTTTGTTATTAGATAACAGCAAACTTCTGGAAAGTTTGGACCATTGTGGTTAAGAAAAACTTTTTAAAAATGTGCTGAATTTTTGAACCAGTTGTCACATTAGAGTCAGAATCTGAACCAGGCACCAAAAAAGTAATAAAGAACAGAGACTGATATAACCTTTTGCAGAATGTTTTAAGCTATTGGCAGATCTATGTGATAAGAGGATAACTTTGAAAAACAGCCTAAGCCACAGGGATGCTAAGATAGAAGGCTTGGACCCATGGCACTGGTAGTCAAGCTAAGCGTACCCAGGCAACAGCAGAAACAAGAAAAAAAAAATCTGAAATTGAGTTTTCAGTAGTCTTTGTTCCCTCTTTCCTAGAAGCCTATTGGGAATGCAAACTGCCAAAGTAAACACTGACATTCAGATTTGGCTCAGGTAACTTAGTATTATGAAATACGAATTTCAGGACCAACTCGCTTGTTATGCAGTTAACCTCATATACATCACAGATACATATCATTCTGAATTTGAAAAAACAACTTCTGGGCATGGAGATTGAAGGAACTAACACCCAGCTGCATGGGTGTCCACGGGTAGGGGCAAGGGGGGTCAAGTGCCCCCCCTGGAATCAGGGATCGGATCTTAAATTCAGCACAGTTGCGTCGCTATCGGGGTGCAGGCAGCCCGCACCTGGGTGCCACCCGCCAGTGAGGTGACACCACCAAGGTGCTGTCAAGCCCCCCCATCAGTGTAGTGTGACTTTGGCTCTTTTCCCTGCTCAGTCTAGCAGAGAACTCGGCGATGCTGTGACAGGAGAAAGGCGAGCTGCAGGCTGTCAGGTTTCGCTCGCCCCCCTTTTTCCTGTAAGGGAGAAGAGATGGCGGCTCTCACCAGGTTCCCCGCCCAGCTTCCTGCCTGCTCCATTCCTTCCCTATTGTCCATAACTGAGGGCCAATCAATAGAAACTAGGAGAGGAGAGCATCATGGGACATGTAGTCCCAAAGATTGGCAGCCCCATTTTCCATAGGGAGGAGGCTACAGCTCGTTTAAGAGAGAGATTGAGAGACTGCAGCCTGGAAAAAAAGCAGAGGGAGAGAGTGCTACAGGACAAAGAACAAGGAGTGTGCTGGGTGGAAGCCAGAGAGAGAGCCATGCTGCCCAGCGCCACCAGAGAGAGAGCCATGCTGCCCAGCGCCACCAGAGAGAGCCAGGCTGCCCAGCACCACCAGAGAGAGAAAGACTGAACCACTACCAGGGTACAGACATGCTACACTACTGACCAGAGTCACCCCCGGGGAATCCAGAGTGAGCGATCATCCAGCTGTAGTTTCGCTGGGTCTGGTAAGAGAGCCTTTTTGCTATTATCCATTACTCATCCTAGGGACTGTACTACGTCTGCAGTCTATGACCATGATAATGTGATAATGACATTGTCTAAAAGGGGTGGTGCATGGGTGACCCTAAAATGATGCCCCCCCCTGAAAAAAGTTCTGTGGACGCCCATGCCCAGCTGCTAATGACCCCCAGAAGGTTCAGTAGACCTTGTATGCAGATAAGGGTGGAAAACTTTAGACCTGTCAGGTATGACATCCAGCAGGGAAGGAGAGTTCTGTACACACTGAAACTCTAAACTCTCTTCAGTCATTGTCATTTTCTTAAGATCAGAGGGAATATGTTTCATCTTAAATAAATTCCAAAACATTAATTGCAGCGAGGTAAAACTGATCCCATCTGATAGTATGCATTTTGAGATGTTCACAAGCAAAATTGTATGTCCTGGTTGCATAGACCTACATAGTGACCAACAAAACATCTACATCGTGCCTGCTCACAATGTATTTAAAGACACAGAGTTTACAGAATTTCTGTGTTCTCTTGCCAACAGGATAAACAATATTGCCTAAACAGTAAATTTTCATTTTTTTCTCCCTTTTTCATATAGCATACAGCCAAATTTTTGGGTGTCATTTTTTTATTTTTATTTTTTTACTTCTGTACATAATTCTCTACACTGCCTACCTAGGGATATGAAATGATAAACTGAATAGGTGCCTTCTGTGTACTAGGCTAGGAATTTATACTCCTATAGAGAGGCATTGTGTTGCCAGTGTCTGTATGCTCAGCAAACATTATTAATGTGTTTGCTCTGTATCAGTTCATTGTAAACCTGTATGATAATTGCATATGTAGAAACTAGAAAGTCCGGCACCGACTCAACTTGTAATAAAATAATGCAATCTTTATTTGATATCCATGAAGACAAAGGAATCCATCATATGAAAAGATTGGCGCGTTTCTGTTTGGGGGCCAAAACACATCAATCTTTTCATATCATGGATTCTTTTATGTCTTGGTGGATATCGAATAAAGTTTGGATTTTTTTTTTATCACAAGTTAAGTCGGTGCCGGACTTCCTAGTTTCTGCATGATTGTCTATGGTATGTACAGCCTCTATCCTGACATTGACTATTGCACTCTATCCTGTGGATAATAAATCAGGGTTTGCTGTGGAAATCACTTGGCTGCTCCACAGCCTTTAGAGTGCACCATATTAAATGCAACTCTCAGCCTGTGTTTGTACAGCCAGCTAGATTTTAGAGTCCCTCTAGTGATGACTAGTGGTATTGCAAGCTATAATAATTATCACAGCTTGTGAAGCTTACTTTCACAATGTAAGCTCTCACCTAATTTCTTGCTCCAGTAAGCTGTGGGTGTGATTCTTTGGCATCTGGTGGCAGCAGTGTTATATTAGAGGGTATGTGCTGTTTAAAGTTGTAACCTGTGTCCAGATTGGGGAACTTTGGGTTCTTGAAGATGGTAATTCCTCGCTTACTGATCAGCCTCCCTCGTCACTGTACTCCTGATAATCCCATACAAAAGAAATTTGTAACACCAAGGGATGTCCAGATAAGTCTATGCCTTCCAGCTGCACACAAACTTTGTCTGCTGTCAGCTCATGATGGATTTTTGGAATTTAGTAGAATTTAAAGCCTAATTTTAACTAGAAGTTTAAAAAAGTCAGCACAAGGGACTGTACTTACATTCAGTGAGAAGTGTTCTTCGAACTGGTGGCTGCTGTCTTAGATTGAATCTTCAGTACTCTGCCCCCCCACCCCATCCTTTACCCCAGCGATAATCTTCTGGTGCTGTGAGGGTTAATACAGCCACTAGACCTATCATAGGCCAACTATGCCCTCCCTCTTCACCCCCACTTCATAGAAGCTGTACTATAACTTATATCTGTAGCCCTCTTTTGGGGGGGGGCCTATGAGAAATGGCCTTTTCCAAAAAAGGATTTTGCGCTAAACCTATAGGTAAATAAGAGAACCAGAAGCTTTGATATGCGGAAAAGTGGGTTTAATAAGGGGATTCACTTTCTGGGAAGTTAATCAGTAATTTAAAAAAGTAAATGGGAGCAGAACTACTGCAACCGGCATAAAACATTACCTTAAATATATAGATGAAAACAGTATGGAAATAAAATAAGCTTTACATAGGAAGAGATTAATAGCAGTACATACATCTCATGTACAAACAGGCATTATCAATAAAAGGGCCTGATAGGAGTACTGGTGGAATTATCCACATACATCCATGCATATATTCTGTAGTTGTTAACAGAGATATCTTCAGATGAATTTTGCAGCAAAGTCCAGTTGCAGGGGCCCCTGAGAATGACGCAGCATCTGTCATGAGGGGATCAGCAGTCATGAAGGGATCCTCCAACTCTTGTCCAACCAGCCTGTAACGGAGCTTCTCACTAGCGGGAACTGTGGTGTGGCACTGAAACTCAGAGTCAGCCTATCTACTCTGTTCTTTAGTCCCTTCCTTGTAATTTCTAATCTGACATGCAATGGGCCTCTAACTACCAAAAGTGGCCATTGGATGCCTAACCTGGCCTTAGCCTATGCTGGGTATTAATCCCTAAGCTAAATAAAGCTATAGACTCCCAACCTGGAAGAGACAGTGTTAACTAGAATAACAGGAGCTGCATATAAACTTTATTGCAATAGACACATTCACCTACTAATATACTGAAAGATGACCATTTATACAGTAGCACAGACCTAGCTATCTGGCACTGTGCATATGAGATAATAACAATAGGATAGACACTCATCTGTCACAAGCATTCAGAAATATACTCAAAAATATAGTCAGACCCAGAAATATACTCATTAAGCTGGGAGCATCTGCAGTTAAACTATTGGAAAATAGGAATACTTGCATAACAGTCTCTGCTTCTGGTCTGGGTACAAACACAGCAGCAGTAGCAGTCCTTTTGTGTATAAGGCCATGTGATTCAGTTCTCTGTTTCTCTGTCTTCACTTCCCCCTTCTGAGTTTTTCCAAAGCACCTCCCTGAGAGAGCAAGTGTTAATACGTAATTACACATAACACTGTGATATTAGCAGCTAACAGTAGAGGGCAGCAGATCCCTACACATCTGTGTAATTTTGGCAGCAAATTTCGATTTAGTTTTAGTCTTAGGACTAAAATGGCATTTTAGTTTTAGTCCCATTTTAGTCTTCTGCAATTGTTTTAGTCGTATTTATTCGACTAATTCTCAAGTACATTTTAGTCGACTAAAATCTCCAGTACATTTTAGTCGACTAAAATCTCCAGTACATTTTAGTCGACTAAAATCTCCAGTACATTTTAGTCGCCTAAAACGAATTTTAGTCATCTAAAATCGAATGGGTGTAATTAAATTGTAATGCATTAGTTAACATTTTTCTACAATTTCCAAACTCATTATATACTGCTGGAGTGAAAAATCTCATATATTATTTAAGGTATTGAGGTATGAACATGCACTACAGACCACTGTTAATTTTGAAGTCAAATTTCAATTTAGTTGTAGTCTTAAGCCCCATACACACGCGCGGATTATCCGAGGACCAGGTCCGTCGGATCATGTCTGTCATACTTTGTCCGATGTTGGTTTTGCGTACACACGGTTGGACAAAGTTGTCGGAAAATCCGATCATTCTGAACGTGGTGACGTTTGTTGCCTACGACGGGACTACGTAGAGGCTAGTAGCCAATAGCTTTGGTCTTGTAATGTGATCTGAGCATGCGTAGCACTTTGTCCGTCGGAATTCGCTACACACGATCGGATTTGGTGTGATCGGACTTTGTTGTCAAAAAATCTATCCAGCAGGAGATATGATTTTGTCCATCGGACAATCCAATGGAAACTGTCCGATGGTGCCTACACACGGTCAGAATTTCCGACAACATTGTCTGATAGGACAGAATCCATCGGAAAATCCGACCGTGTGTATGGGGCTTTAGTCTTTTGACTAAAATGCCATTTTTTTTTTAGTCCCATTTTAGTCTTTTGACTAAAATGCCATTTTAGTTTTAGTCGTATTTTAATCATCTCAATTGTTTTAGTTTTAGTAGTATTTTAGTCGACTAAAATGTTTTAGTCGGTTTAGTTGCCAAAATTAACACTGCTACACATTAATTAAAAGCACACTATGAATGGAGGATAGGTGGATGAATTAAAGGTCTGTCTCCTCCAAACATAGAGCAATAGCAAAGTGGGGAGGGATGTTAAATGAGCCTGTGCCCACCACTGCCAGCATGGGGAAAAAGAGGGGCACTCTATTACACTAACAGTGGCGCTGCTACCAATACTAGTTCATATCTAACACTACTCTAAGATGATGACAATAAATGAACTTGGAAAATATAACACATTTTTACATTTACCCATATAATGTATCTAACTCATAAAACAACTTTAAGCCTCATCTGCATTGTTAATTTAGCACTACACACCAGAGGCTGATTTATAAACCCTGGACTTAATAACAAGCTGAGACGTCAACTAGAGCGATCAATACTTGAATTTCTTAGAGCAGACTAGAGAATAAAGTCAGAATTTTCCCATTACAGACAGTGGCTACATACAGTATTTCGTTTTCCTTTTTTTCATAAATGATCTTTCTACTTTTCTACTTGCAATAACCTGGCCTTTGAGATGATGAAAGTGTATAAATAAAGAAAACAGTATCACAAAGGAGAGGAACATGCTAGAATAGCATCCTTTTAAAACTCATAGGCTAATATGGTATTAGTATATACAGTATCTCACAAAAGTAAGTATACCCCTCACATTTTTGTAAACATTTTATTATATATTTTCATGTGACAACACTGAAGAAATTACACTTTCCTACAATGTAAAGTAGTGAGTGTGTAGCTTGTATAACAGTGTCAATTTGCTGGCCCCTCAAAATAACTCAACACACAGCCATTAATGTCTAAACCACTGACAACAAAAGTGAGTACACCACTAAGTGAAAATGTCCAAATTGGGCCCAGAGTCTCAATATTTTGTGTGGCCACCATTATTTTCCAGCACTGCCTTAACCCTCTTGGACATGGAGTTCACCAGAGCTTCACAGGTTGCCACTGGAGTCCTCTTCCACTCCTCGATGACAACATCACGAGCTGGTGGATGTTAGAGACCTTGCGCTCCTCCACCTTCCGTTTGAGGATGCCCCACAGATGCTCAATAGGGTTTAGGTCTGGGGAGACATGCTTGGCCAGTCCATCACCTTTACCCTCAGCTTCTTTAGCAAGGCAGTTGTCATCTTGGAGGTGTGTTTGGGGTCGTTATCATGTTAGAATACTGCCCTGTGGCCCAGTCTTTCGCTCTGCTTCAGTATGTCACAGTACATGTTGATGTTCATGGGTCCCTCAATGAACTGTAGCTCCCCAGAGTCGGCAGCACTCTTGCAGCCCTAGACCTTGACACTCCCACCACCATGCTTGACTGTAGGCAAGACACACTTGTCTTTGTACTCCTCACCTGGTTGCCGCCACACACACTTGATACCATATGAACCAAATAAGTTTATCTTGGTCTCATCAGATCACAGGACATGGTTCCAGTAATCCTTGTGCTTAGTCTGCTTGTCTTCAGTAAACTGTTTGAGGGCTTTCTTGTGCATCATCTTTAGAAGAGGCTTCCTTCTGGGACAACAGCCATGCAGACCAATTTGATGCAGTGTGCAGCGTATGGTCTGAGCACTGACAGGCTGACCTCCCCACCCCTTCAACCTCTGCAGCAATGCTGTCAGCACTCATACATCTATTTCACAAAGACAACCTCTGGATATGAGGCTTATCATGTATATTCAACTTCTTTGGTCGACAATGACGAGGCCTGTTCTGAGTGGAACCTGTCCTGTTAAAGTGCTGTATGGTCTTGGCCACCATGCTGCAGCTCAGTTTCAGGGTCTTGGCAATCTTCTTATAGCCTAGGCCAGTGATGGCGAACATTGGCACCCCAGATGTTTTGGAACTACATTTCCCATGATGCTCACCTACACTGTAGAGTGTATGAGCATCATAGGAAATGTAGTTCCAAAACATCTGGGGTGCAAAGGTTTGCCATCACTGGCCTAGGCCATCTTAGAGCAACAATTGTTTTTATCAGATCCTCAGAGAGTTCTTGAGGTGCCATGAGGTGCCATGTTGAACTTCCAGTGACCAGTATGAGAGAGTGAGAGCGATAAGACCAAATTTAACACACCTGCTCCCCATTCACACATGAGACCCTTTAACACTAACGAGTCACATGACACCGCAGAGGGAAAATAACTAATTGGGCCCAATTTGGGTGTACTCACTTTTGTTGCCAGTGGTTTAGACATTAGTGTGTTGAGTGATTTTGAAGGGACAGCAAATTTACACTGTTATACAAGCTCTACACTCACTACTTTACATTGTAGCAAAGTGTGATTTATTTAGTGTTGTCAAATGAAAAGATAGAATAAATTATTTAAAAAATGTGAGGGGTGTACTCATTTTTGTGAGGTACTGTATATAGGAGGGAGTTGCGCAAACCTAAACCACAAACACTGTTAGTGATGCAAACCTATTGCTACACATGTGTAACCACATTAGTGATATTGGTCCATCAATCAGTGGGAATCAATTAATAAAATAATAAAATAAACGTGTTGCTTTGCTGTGTAATTTAAAAGTCCCAAAGACATATTACACTCGGTCTGCTCCAAACATTAACCGCTCTCCTCAGCCATAAACACAAGGGGTGATTACAAGATTCCAAGCCTTCCAATCGATTTGCCTTGTGCCTCTCAAATATATGTGAAAGATTTAGAAAAGAGAAAACTTCATAGTGCAGTAGAAATGGTTGCTTTATTCCAAGTTTTGCACATAAACAGTGAAGAAATCGATACAAACACAGCCGCAAGCTTCAAATATCACAGGTGATCACTATATGTATACTGTATCAGGCGTGTCTGACCCCTATAATTTGAGGTCCATCTTTTCCAGTAAGAGGCCATCTGGCTTTATTTTTCTCCACTGGGATATAAAGCACCTATTAGCACTATTGCAGATATCAAAGGCACCACATCAGAAGTTCATATGAACATTTATCATCACCTGATTTAAAGCTTTGTCTTTGGGACTTTTAAATTACACAGCAAAGCAACACGTTTATTTTATTATTTTATTAATTGATTCCCACTGATTGATGGACATATATCACTAATGTGGTTTCACTAGGTATCAATAGGTTTACATCACTTAAGCCCCATACACACGGTCGGACTTTTTCATGGATTCTGTCCGATCGGACAATGTTGTTGAAAAATCAGACCGTGTGTATGCACCATCGGACAGTGTACGTCGGATTGTCCGACGGACAAAGTCTTATCTCCTGCTGGAAAGATTTGCCGACAACACGGTCCGATCACACCAAATCCGATCGTGTGTAGCGAATTCCAACCGGACAAAGTGCTACGCATGCTCAGATCACATTACAAGACCAAAGCTATTGGCTACTAGCCTCTACGTAGTCCCGTCGTAGGCAACAAACGTCACCGCGTTCAGAATGATCGGATTTTCCGACAACTTTGTCTGACCGTGTGTACGCAAAACCAACATCAGACAAAGTATGACGGACATGGTCCGACGGACCTGGTCCGCGGATTGTCCGACCGTGTGTATGGGGCTTAACACTGTATGTGGTTTAGGTATGTGCAACTCCCTCCTCTATATATATGTGTGTGTGAATTAAGTATTTAATTCTTGGAAAGAATGACTGAAATCAGTCGCTTCCTATAACCATCAATAAGCTTCTTACACGTCTCACCGGGAATTTTGGACCACTCTTCCTTTGCAAACTGCTCCAGGTCTCTCTTATTGGAAGAGCGCCTTTTCCCAACAGCAATTTTAAGATCTCTGCACAGGTGTTCAATGGGATTTAGATCTGGACTCATTGCTGGCCACTTTATAACTCTCCAGCGCTTTGTTGCCATCCATTTCTGGGTGCTTTTTGACGTATGTTTGGGGTCATTGTCCTGCTGTGAGACCCAAGATCTCAGACACAAACCCAGCTTTCTGACACTGGGCGCTACAGTGCGACCCAAAATCCTTTGGTAATCCTCAGATTTCATGATGCATTGCACACATTTAAGGCACCCAGTGCCAGAGGCAGCAAAACAACCCCAAAACATCATTGAACCTCCACCATATTTCACTGTAGGTACTGTGTTCTTTTCTTTGTAGGCCTCATTCCGTTTTCGGTAAACAGTAGAATGATGTGCTTTACCAAAAAGCTCTATCTTGGTCTCATCTGTCCACAAGACATTTTCCCAGAAGGATTTTGGCTTACTTAAGTACATTTTGGCAAACTGTAGTCTTCTTTTTTATGTCTCTGTGTCAGCAGTGGGGTCCTCCTGGGTCTCCTGCCATAGCGTTCCATTTCATTTAAATGTCTACAGATAGTTTGCGCTGACACTGATGCTTCCTAAACCTGCAGGACAGCTTGAATTTCTTTGGAACTTGTTTGGGGCTGCTTATCCACCATCCGGACTATCCTGCGTTGCAACCTTTCATCAATTTTTCTCCTCCGTCCACGCCCAGAGAGATTAGCTACAGTGCCATGGGTTGCAAACTTCTTGATAAAGTTGCGCACTGTGGACAAAGGCAAATCTAAATCTCTGGAGATGGACTTGAGATTGTTGATATTTTTCCACAATTTTGGTTCTCAAGTCCTCAGACAGTTCTCTTCTCCTCTTTCTGTTGTCCATGCTTAGTGTGGTACACACAATGCAAAGACTAAGTGAACTTCTTTCCTTTTTATCTGCTTTCAGGTGTAATTTTTATATAGCCGAAATCTGTTATTTGCCCCAGGTGAGTTTAAAGGAGCATCACATGCTTGAAACAATCTTATTTATCCACAATTTTGAAAGGCTGCCAAGAATTTTGACCACCCCATTTTTGGAGTTTTGTGTGACATTATGTCCAATTTGCTTTTTTTCCTCCCTTTTTTTGTTTTGTTCCAATACACACAAAGGGAATAAACATGTGTATAGCAAAACATGTGTTATTGCAATACTTTTCTGTGAGAAATACTTGATTTTCTGGAAAAAAATTCTGGGGTGCCAACAATTTCGGCCATGACTGTGTATATATATATATATATATATATATATATATATATGTGTGTGTGTATATCATTTTTTTTTTTTTTTCACATTTATATTTATTTATATATTTTTTCTTCACTTGTTTTTGTTATTATAATCACGTTCACATTGCTACCTTGGTAAGCGCAAAATATTTAAATGATATAATATGGTATTAGTAACCTTATGAGCAGTACAATTAAACCTGACTGCTGGATATTAAGAAATATTTAGCTGCTTGTCTTATCTAAGGGATGATGAATAAGGTGACCAGTCCCCCAAAACCAAACTGGTTGCAGCTTTCTTATGTCATCCCATACAGTAGCAGGACTGCGTTGTACAGGAGGACACAGAGGGTCTACCCACAGCAGAGGAGAGCAAAATCTGTCGGGGGAGCAAGAAATAAGGTATAGTAAGTATTCCTGCCTTCAAAACAAAGAGATGGCGACACAATATAAGGGTAAATGGTTTCATTCCCAGAGTTCATTTTTAAGCACTACTGGATTAAAAAGCCAAGGAGTTAAACAAATATATTCTAATTTATTTTTTGGGTAATGCAATTATCTATGATCCTATCCTTAAAGAGGAGCTCCAGGCTCCCCCCAAAAAAATTAAAAGTCAGCAGCTACAAATACTGTAGCGGCTGACATTTAATATAAGGACAATAACCTGACCAGGGATCCAGCGATGTCCTCACCCTAACCGAATCTTCAATCGGCTTTGGGTGCAGGCGCCATCATAGCAAGTAAGGGAAATGGCAAGTGAAGCCCTGATGCTTCGCATCCGGTTTCCTACTGTGCATGCGTGAGCTGCTGCACCTTGTGAATGGTCCTGTAGTCTTCTGGGACCTGTGATGAGTCCCAGGTGACTGCAGGGGAAGGAGGGGGAATGAACTTCTGGCTCAGGTCGCCGTGGCAATCTAAACTGGAAGTGGGAGGGGGTACCTGGTCCCCCCTAAAAGTGGCAAATGTGGCAAATTATAGTTCTAGCTAAAAGAGAAAGCTGAAATACTTTCCTCCCCAACTGCCCATGCTGCTGAATGCTGCTGTAATGCAGCTTTTCAGAAACCAACGAGAGTGCCGATCTGATGGTCCCTCACTGCATTCAAAGGTTCCTCCTGCTGAATGCTACGTCACCACCGGATATAGTAGTGATGTAGGGGTTGGCAGGAGGAACTAATGAGCAAAGCAGGGCACCATGTGATTGACACTTCCAGAAGTGTTGGTTTTTAAAGAAAACTCCAGGGGGTGATTTGTTTGCATTAGAACACAATTTGGTGATGCAGGAGATGTATTTACCTTCAATTTTGCAGGTAGAACTTTTATAGAACTTTTTGCAACAGAGTAATTTTAATGGAAATCTTTCAAAGAAATACGATTCTGCCATTTCTAAACTCTCCTTCCGAAAACATTAGTTGACTGGCTGTTAGATTGATGCCTGGTTTTCAATACTTCATGTCACTGACCTTGAAATAGTATAGAGAAATTAATTCTGACTTTCTTCAACAATTATTTGTTACATGCCTGTCCCTGATCTGTGACTAAGAAGTATTGAAGCCAGACACAGCTACCTGGCTTTTTCTTTTCATTACTTTTATTTGGAATTCAAGAAAAAAAACATACAAAATGCAACATACACGTGCATGGGGATTTTCCTATCAGTATTAAAGGTTTGCAAAATAAGCACCATCAGAATGTTAACTACAACGATATGTTATTAAGATATTGAATAAGGCAAGGTGATAATAATATTGGTCTATCAGGCAATGCCTTGGTTAGAATGTGGTAAGTACTGTATATAAAAAGGTATATGGATTGTCTCCTATACTAGCAGTAACTTCCCATGCTCAATACCCATTTGCTTGAGGTGTTACAACAGTAGCTCAATCTCAGTAATCTGCTAACATGCACATGGTAATGAAAGATTAATCAAATTCAGCGTAAACCCTGCTCCATCCATCTTCCAATAATTGGACTGTTTGACCCTCTCAAACTTCACCTGTTTATCTTGCTGTTTTTAGAAACTGTTATTTCTCATGGTAATGTCATCTCTTCCTTTTTGACATCTTGAGCTATTAGAGAAAATAATCTGGGCATAAGATGACCCTGTGGTCAAGAAAGTGACCAAAATGGTACCTATCCACCAATGGAATCACTGGGGTTGTAAACCCTGTGGAGATGCAAGGTTTCCAAACAATAGGGCTGCTGGGATTTGTACATATTTAAGGGCTACCAACTTACAGGAGTTATGGGTGATATCATTTGGGGCACAAAACCTCCACGCTGCTTTTAGGGCATGCAATTTAAGTGATCTATAGGTTGGGGTCCTCCTAACTGGGCTGCAAGAGTTATCCAATGTGATTTATAGGAGTCAGAATAGATCTTTATCAGTCAATCTGGCCACGTGGTAGTATTTCAGGAGACTGAAGACCCCCATTCTTCCTGAGGCTTTAGTAGCGTATAGCATCTTACATGCAAACCTGAAACCCAAGGTAATTGTCAATATATGAGATTGGAAGTTTTGTAGGTCAGTGGGTGGGATGTTAATGGGCAACATTTGGAAGTAATGCTAGATTCTTGATAACCGTGTCATCTTTATCATAGCGATTCTGCCCATCAACAAGAGGGAATGAGTGGACCACATATCATTTTTTTTCCAATAATTTAGCAGAGAGGGGCAAAGTTTGCTTAATAAAGTGTGGCATTGTTAGATTTCAATTAAATTCCCAATAATGGTAAAGTGTGGAGTTGCCAGGAGAAGGGGAATTGAGTCTTGAGGTGCTGAACTACTAAGCCTGGATGGGTTCACATTAAGCGATTTCGACTTGTCAAAATTAACTTGGAGCCCAGATAATTAACCCAAATGTCTAATGCCCCGTACACACAAGCACATTTTCCATAGGAAAAAACTTGGATGGTTTTTCCAACGGAATTCCGCTCAAGCTTGGCTTGCATACTCACGGTCACACAAAAGTTCTATGAACTTTCAATCGTCAAGAACGTGGTGATGTACAACACTACAAAGAGCTGAAAAAATTAAGTTCAATGCTTCCGAGCATGCGTCGAATTGTTTCCAAGCATGCCTAGGAATTTTGCGCATCGGAATTTGTACAGACAATCAATTTTTCGGTCGGAAAAAGTTCCGATCCGAAAATTCTGAGAACCTGCTCTTAATCTATTGCTGGCGGAAAAGCCGCCAACAAAAGTCCGATGGAGCATACACATGGTCACATTTTCCGACCAAAACATCACATCGGTCTTTTGTTGGCAGCATTTCCAATCGTGTGTACGCAGCATAAGGGTTTTGAACAGGTTGGGCAGGTGGTGGTCAGGGAAGTAAGAGTAGTAAATAGTCCACAAAAAGGGCACCCTTATGATGAACATCTCTACTTGTAAAGCCAAGTATGTCAGAGTTGGTTTATATGGTTAGGTCCAGGGCTTTGATGTCTATGAAAAAAAAAAAAAAGTCACAAGGTACACCCCTGGCTAGTGCCTGTGTGAATATGAAGTAGGTTAAATTTGTGACCTTTCAACGTGATCTGCACTGTTCCATTTCATCAGCGTGTGGGCGGGGCTTAACACATCCTAATGGGAACACTGGAGAGCTTCACTCGCTAATGCCCAACTAAGTAGGCAGAGACCACGGTCATGAGAAATGTGCATTAAGTCGGCACTCCAACTTAGAAGCGAGCATGACCTCTTGGTAAAATTAACCCTTCATGCACAGTACACTCCATAGTGACTTCACATTTGTTTAACTGTACTTAGAGTTCCTTACGTGGTGCAGCATTTCTGAGGGAACACCAAAGAGCCTGTATGTTACTCCTCCAGCTCAGCTTTAATGTCACCTCACTTCCAGTGATATACTTGAGGCTTTCCAACAGTGTAAAACACTTTTAAGATTCTGTACAAGACGTTTAAAGCATAAGTTCACCTTTGTTCACTTTTTTTCTAAATTCACTTAAAAGTAATCTAAAAAGTCATTAAATCACAGTAGCGCTATAGACAACGGTGACCTTTGCCACTTTTAGATGAACATAATATAAAAACACTGCATAGCCATACTGATGGTGATGGAAGGAACAGTGATCAAAACAGAGCAAAAACACTGCAGGGGGTGGTAATAAAGCTCGTGAGAGTAATGGGGAAAGTTGACTCTGGAAAGTTGACGTGGATGGATAACATCCACGGCGAGTGTACCAACCACCGATATCCTTCACCCTGTGCTCCACACGTCCCCTTTAGGGGTTTAAACTCACCAGAATATGGATAAAAGAAAGCCTTATAACATCATCTCCCTGCATCCAACACCGTTCCGATCTCCAAGCAATCAATCCACCAGATCATCAGAAAGTGAAACCAAGCCTGTAGTCATCTGCCTGTATCAGCCTCTGCTACGATCTCCAGGAATTTACTCAGCCGGACCATGTATAGAGGGGATAAAGTAGACTCCACATAGAGTAGACCTGTTTGGTTCTTTATTTGCGTCTTTATATTAAAAAGTTTTTCACAGTTTGCCATGTATTACTGCTAATTAAAACCACTAGCAGCCTGATGTTGGTTTACAAGGGGACAGGATGGGGCTGTTGGATTAAGCAAACATGCCAGTGCTGCGGGAGTATATGCATCTTACTCACCGCTCAGCACTTCCTTCTCCTGGTTCTCAGCGCTTGCCCGTGGAGCGCAGCATGCGTTCCTTAACTTCCGGTCGCCGTCAGACCAATCCCTAGGGATTGGTCTGTTTTGATCACTGTTCCTTCCATGACCATCAGTATGGCTATGCGTGTTTTTATATTATGTTCATCTAAAAGTGGCAACGGTCACCGTTGTTTATAGCGCTACTGTGATTTAATGACTTTTTAGATTACTTTTAAGTGATTTAAAAAAAAAGGTTATTTAGTCATCTGTTTTGAATATGTATATATATATATATATATATATATATATATATATATATATATATATATATATATACTCACACACAATATATACATATATTATATACTGACCCGGATAAAAAGAGAAAAGAAAAAAAAAGGTGATGCAGGCAGAATGATAAGTTGGCTTGCATAAGAATAATCGAAAAACAGCCTCATGCATCAAAGTAATATAAAGAAAATTTCTTCTTCTTCTCCATATTACCTTAATGCATGAGGCTGTATTTTGATCATTCCCTTCACAAGCTCCCCCACCCAATTCCTATAAATGTTAAAATTACATGTAGATATCAGAAGCGCTGAGAGTCTCAATTTCTTCATATAATAAAATACATAAAAGTAAAAAAAAAAACAGTCCCACTGGAAAACAAGGTGTGATAAAAGTAGGTGTCACAAAAAGTCCCGCGTGCAATTTAATCTCTTCGTAAGTCACCAATTAAAGTACTCCACCCAATCCCCTTTGTGTGTCAAACTCACCAGAGGGATTTGCTTGAATGTTCGCAAATATCACTTGGGTGTATACTAATAGGGATGAGCTTCGAGTTTGAGTCGAATTGCCTGTTCGCCTGTTCACCGAACATCGAACAATTTGGGGTGTTCGCGGCAAATTCGAAAAGCTGTGAACACCCTGTAAAAGTCTATAGGAGAAATCTAAAGTGCTAATTTTAAAAGCCTATATGCAAGTTATTGTCATAAAAAGTGTTTGGGGACCTGGGTCCTGCCCCAAGGGACATGTATCAATGCAAAAAAAAGTTTTAAAAACTGCAGTTTTTTCAGGAGCAGTGATTTTAATAATGCTTAAGTGAAACAATAAAAGTGTAATATTCCTTTAAATTTCATAACTGGGGGGGGGGGGGGGGGGGGTGTATAGTATGCCTGTAAAGGGGCGCATGTTTCCAATGCTTAGAACTGGCCCTGCACAAAGTGTCATTTCTGCAGGAAAAAAAGCTATTTAAAATCACTCGCGGCTATAATGAATTGTCGGCTCCCATAATACAGAGAACAGTCATTAAAAAGTAATTGTTAAAAAAAAAAAAGCGTGGGGTTCCCCCCGAATTCAATTACCAGGCCCTTCAGGTCTGGTATGGATATTAAGGGTCAAATTAAAAAAAAAAATTACGTGGGGTTTCCCCTAAATTTCCATACCAGACCCTGACAGGCCACAGGAGAAGAGGGGGGGTGAGAGAGCGCCCCCCCTCCTGAACCATACCAGGCCACATGCCCTCAACATTGGGAGGATTCTTGGGGAGGATTCTTGTCCCCATGTTGATGCAGAGAAGGGCCTCACCCCCCAACCCTGGCCGGTGGTTGTGGGGGTCTGCGGGTGGGGGGCTTATCAGAATCTGGAACACACAGACACCATTGGGAAAAGTCCTTTATTAAAAATAAAAAAAATAAAAAAAGATTCCAGCGGTGGTAATCTACTCTTGGTATCCAGCGATGGGTGATCTCTTCTCCGGGGTCCAGAGATGGCTGATCTCTTCCGATGATGTCCAGCGCAGCGCATCCTGTCTCCATAGAGACACTGAGGAAATCCCGTCTTAGCAGAGGAGGACCGGGCCACAGGCCACCTGACCCCGCCCCCCTCTGACGCAACGCAAGGGGGAAGCTGGTCTTCCCCAGTGACGTACGGGTGACCCCGCCCCCTCTGATGTAATGGAAACCTGTGTTACATCAGAGGGGGCGGGGTCACCCGTACATAACTGGGGAAGCCCAGCTTTTCCCTTTGCGTCAGAGGGAGCGGGGTCACCCTTACATCACTGGGGAAGCCTGGGTTTCCCCAGTGACGTACGGGTGACCCCGCCCCCCTCTGATGTAACGCAGGTTTCCATAACATCAGAGGGGGCGGGGTCACCCGTACGTCACTGGGGAAGCCCAGCTTCCCCTTGCGTTGCGTCAGAGGGGGGCGGGGTCAGGTGACGAGTGGCCGGGTCCTCCTCTGCTAAGACGGGATTCCCTCAGTGTCTCATGGAGACAGGATGCGCTGCGCTGGACGTCGTCGGAAGAGATCAGCCATCGCTGGACCCGGAGAAGAGATCACCCATCGCTGGATAGCAAGAGTGGATTACCACTGCTGGAATCTTTTTTTATTTTTTTTTTATTTTTAATAAAGGACTTTTCCCAACGGTGTCTGTGTGTTTTTTAACTATTTTTTACACTTTCTTTGTGGAATGGTAGGGGTACTTTTAGGGGTACCCCCTTACCATTTCAAACAGGGGGGTGGGATCTGGGGGTCCCCTTGTTAAAGGGAGCTTCCAGATTCTGATAAGCCCCCGCCCACAGACCCCCACAACCACCGGCCAGGGTTGTGGGGATGAGGCCCTTCTCCTCATCAACATGGGGACATGGTGCTTTGAGGGGTCAGTGCCATGATGATCAGTGTAAACAATGTACTAACAGTCTTGCCAGTTAACGGCTCTCCTTTCCTCACACAGACACAGCATGAGAGGAAAGGACTACCGATAACCAGCAAGTCTGTTTTAAATTTGATCAGCTAATCACATGGTAATCGGCCACTGTGATTGGTCCTTTGCCGTGACCTGTGATCAGTTGTGTACGAAGGAGTGCATTGGATGCGCACCCCAGGGGGCACATGGGAGGCAAGGTTCTGGGAGGATGTCCATGGACGCCCTCCTAGAACTGAAAGCCCAGGGCTTGGATGGAAGAGGGGTCAGGGGGCCCTTCATGGTTTCTTGCATGGGGGCCTGAGGCTCTAGTTACACCTCTGAATATAACCCTCCCCTTCAGAGAGTTAACTCCTAAGGTGCTGAAAATTCAGCACTCGTGTGCAATCGCCCCTCACAGATCTTACAATGGGAGTGAACTTGCAACAGGAGTGTAAAAGCTTATCCCATATACTATTAAAAACATTTCAAGCAATCCTATTAACAATGTACAGGGGGTCCCCAACTTACAAACATCCGACTTACAAACGACTCCTACTTACAAACGGAGGGAGACAACAGGAAGTGAGATGAAATATACCCCTAGAAAGGGAAATTCACTCCTGGTAGCGTTATTATGGGTAAAAGGTGTCTCCACTGATGCTTTATCACCAGTCCATGATTCCCTAACAACCCAAAATTTTCAAAATCCAATTATCATTGGGACAGAAGGTGAGGTGAAATATTCTGAACAGGGGCACAGACAGCAAAACAAATGCTACAGGGGTGATAACCCTTCTCTATGTTATCTAAAAAACGTAAAAATAGATTTTTTGGCTGGAGCTACACTTAAAAAATGTACCTGTTCTGACTTACAAACAGATTCAACTTAAGAACAACCCTACAGTCCCTATCTTGTTTGTAACCCGGGGACCCCCTGTACTTGGGAACCTTATAAACAACACAACATATACTTTTAAAACAGCAATCTCATATTTGAATAAACCATGAAAAGTTTAACGCTAATTGTCATTAATCAATAGAAGGCTATACTCATGACACATATGCCATAAATCTACACAGCTCTCTTAAAGCTAATATTAATAACAGTTAGAACCTTTCCAATATTATTTAAATCAAAGATCATTAATAAAACATTTTAGATCCAGTTCAACATTGAGACCTTCTGGGGTAAGGGACTTCAAAGTGTATATCCACTTTGTTTCCCTCCTGGAGAGGTCCCTGATGGGATTGGAGCCTCTCCGGGGAGGATTAACAGTATCAGGACCCCAGAATTTCAGAACTGAATGGTCCCTATTGTGTGTATTCCTCAAATGGAGTGATACACTATGCTGACAGAAACCAATTGTTATATTCTGTATGTGTTCTGCTATATGTTTTTCTAGGGGTCTTTTTGTGCATTTTCCCTAGGGATTTGTGCCACTCCCTGTAAAGTTTTATCTAAACCCTCTGGGGAGTAACCTTTTTGCGTAAACCTATCTTTAATAATTTGCGTTTGTATACAAAAATCATAATTTTTGGTGCAATGCCTTCTAACTCGCATTATTTGTCCCTTTGGAATGTTATGCAACCAAATAGGATAATGTCCACTGTGTATTGACTGACAGGTAACTATTTCTATCCGTGGGCTTAAAATAAACCTTTGTTTGGTGGTCCTCGCCATCCCTGTATTTGGCAAATTTGGTGCCCATGGCTACGCCTTTCATTTGGGAGTAGAACTGCCCTGGTACCAAAAATAGGTATTTGAAAGGCAAGAATCAAGGGCTTGCCTTCAAAGGATCTTTAAGCATGTGGCAAGTCCTCCCTTTGACTGAGCATACAATTTAGTGACAGGAGGGTGTCATCATGTTGGATAATAGTATACAATGACAACACATCTGCCGTCACCAAGTACACTTCATCCCTAATTCCTAACTTAATATTCCTCACAAGCTGTAATAGGTTTTTTGTATCTTTTAAGTAAGCTTTAGTTTGGAGAACCCTAGGCTGTAAAGATGTATCCAGATACTCCCCTAGTCTGGCTATAACTGAGCCTATCCCATTTACTATAGGGCAGGCTGAAGGGCAATTAGCATCTTTATGTATCTAAGGCCAGCCATACATGGTTTGAATTTTGACCGGTTCAGCAGGAACCTGCCAAGATTCGAACCGTTAATGGGCAGGATCAATCGATCAACTTGGGTACAACCAGCCTTCCTGGATTCTCTTGAGGTTATCTCCAGCAGCTGCTATAGCCACTAGTGATAATCATGGTCTTGTTCAAGTGGGGACGGCTTCCCCTGAGTGCCCCCACCGAGAGAAGACAATTGCTGATTCCCCTGTCAGCACTGTCTGTGTTGATGGGGAAATCGTTTGAATTTCTGTCCTGCAACCCATGGAAATTCACACCGTTTAAGGCCGACCTTAGGCAGAGTGTAAATAATTGGTATACGGCATGCATTCGGTATCAGGTACCTTTCTTTTTTAGTTAATACATGGGTACGATATCCCTGACTGACTATCATAGCTATTTTTTTTTTTATATAAGTATCTGTGGGGTTCTTATTCAGTTTCCTATAAGTATCTTGATCTATAAGCATCTCACTCATCTGTTTATGATAATATTCACTGTCCAAAATCACTCCCCCCACCTTTACCTGCCGGGCGTACTATAATATTGTTCATATCTTCTAATTTCCTGATACCTTCCTTAATATAATGGGGATTAACATGTTTCCTAGGTTTTAATTCCTCCAAATCTTTCAAAACAAGATTTTAAAATACGTTATGGTATATGGTGATTGTTCTGGGCAGGTGGATTGTATGTAGATTTATTCTTCAAACCACTGTCTACCGCTACATTCATATTTGTTGTTCTATTTCTAACCACAGGAGGGTTATTTAAGAAGTATTTCTTCAGATTTAATGTTTTTATAAATGTATGTGTGTCAATACAGACATCAAATTTATTCATAGATTTCCTCTGGGCACATTTCAATCAAAAACTTTAAATATTCATTTAATTCTGTGTAAGGGAAGCCTTGCTAAGATTAAAAATTCCATCATTTAGGTTTCTCTTCTTCTTTTTCTGTTGTTTCTGTTTTTCTGCCCTACTTCCCCCCTCCCTTCTTCCTTCGGGTTCTAAAGGTCCCTACCTTTCTATACCCATGTATTGGTTGGCATGGGGGCCCCCTCTCCCTCTCTAAAAGGGGAACCTCCTGTTGTTCCCTCTCCCCCTTTTCGGTACCCCTAAAAAAGGTCTGTATTGTTGTTATGTATTGTCCTCTCTATATTCACTCAAGGGTTGAAACCTATTATGAATCGGCACCTAGTATGAGCCTGGAGGTATCTGGTGTTGGGTGAGACACCAAGACGGTCCCATGGAAAAGTGTGGGACGTTTGGTGTTTAAGGAATGTTACTTGATTTTGTGATAAGACATGCTTGCATTTTTAACTCGTTTGTGAGTAGGATTTTATTTTAAATACATTTTAAACTTTTATTATGATAATGTACTATTGGAGCATTTTTATATTTGAGAAATATATGAAGGTGAGGTGTTGGTAATATTTGGACCTTCCAGCCCAAGCAATATTTGCCGAACATTCATGTGAGGCAAATCCCTTTGGTGAGTTTGACACACAAAGGGGATCTGGTGGAGCACTTTAACCACTTGCCTATTGGGCACTTATACCCCCTTCCTGCACAGGCCAATTTTCAGCTTTCAGCGCTGTCACACATTGAATGACAACTGTGCAGTCATACTACACTGTACTCATATGAAATTGTTATTTTTTTTCACACAAATAGAGATTTCTTTTGGTGGTATTTAATCACCCCTAGTTTTTTTTTATTTTTTGTTTAACAAATAAAAAATTCAGAAAATTCAGAAAAAAAGTATAATAATTTATAGTTTGTTATAAATTTTGCAAACAGGTAATTTTTTGCCTTCACTGATGTACACTGAGGAGGCGGCACTAATGAGGTGGCACTGATGGGCAGTAATATACTGCACTGATGGGCACCGATGAGGTGGCACTGATGGGCAGTAATATACTGCACTGATGGGCACCGATGAGGTGGCACTGATGGGCACTGATATGCGGCGAGACTGAAGGGCACTCATAGGTGGCACTGATGGGCATTGATAGACAGCACTGATAGATAACACTGAGGAGGCACTGATTGGCAGAAATGATGAGCACCGATTGACAGCACTGGTGGGCACTGATTGGCAGCACTGGTGGGCACTGTCAGTACTGCACTGATAATCAAGACATCACTGCCCTGATTATCAGTGTAGATGTCCCCTTTCACACAAACCAGTTATCAGCTCTCCTCTCCTCACTCTGTCAGAATGATAAAAGGAATGCCGATAACTGCCTTGTGTTTACATCGTGATCAGCTGTCATTGGACAAGCTGATCATGTAGTAAAGGGCCGCTGTGATTGGCCCTTTACCCGGATCTGTGATCAGCTGTGTCCGGAGGATGCAGCAATCACAGAGCGTGGCACCGCAGGGGGAATGTGGGCAGCACAAATACGAAAGGACGTCCATGAATGCCCACCCAGCAATGTAAGCCCACACTGTAGCCGTCTTTCGCTATAGCCTGGGTGGGAACTGGTTAATTGGTGATTTACGAAGCGATTGAATGCACGTGGGACTTTTTGTGACACCTACTTTTACCACACTTTGTTTTCCAGTGGGACTGTTTGCTTTTTCACTTTTATGTATTTTATTATATAAAGAAATTGAGACTCTCAGCGCCTCTGAAATCTTTATATAATTTTATGATTTGTCAATGTAATAAAGCCAATATTATAACTTTTATAGGGCACAGACGTGGATTGAGTATGCACATGACCTTACTCTGACCGTCTAACTTGCATATTTCTGTCACGTCAGTCAAAGAAATTAGTAAGGTCACATCAGTTTTAAAACCAGAGGCAACCATTCAAAATTCATTCTTAGAAGCAGCCTCCACATTTATGTCATTGAAGGTTTCAGAGCACTGAACTAAACTGTATTAAGTAAGGAGCTTGAAGAATTACTAACAATTGCATGCTGCGTAGAAAGGTCTACAGTATATTAGAGTGATGCAATGGCCCATCAATTTCAAATACTCTGTAAGGGAAGGTAATGTGTGTGAGACAGTTGGTCATCTTTGATATAATACTGTTCTAAAAAGCAAAGACCAAGTACACATCTGTGAAATTCTCACTGATCTTACATGACTTGTTGTAATTCCACTTTTATCCACTTGATGGACACAGAGAACTATAATCCACGGATATGATCTGCAATCACCCATTTCCATTTGTTACCTGCAACTGTAATTTTAACTTGATTTCTCCATGTATAATAAATGTGCCCATTTTACTATAATAGCCCACAAAATAATTCTTTCTATACATGTACAAAGCCTACATATATTGTACGTACGTCTTCTTCCTTATCACTCTATTTTACTTAGCACTGTGGAGCTTTTATGTCCCATAAATGTGACTTTTAGCTACGATTGTCATTCAGTTGTGTGGCTGGATAAATCAGTCGGTGGCGAAATGAACATCTTTGTGTTCCGTCGTTTGAAATATAATTCTGTCTATAAAAAGTCTGAATATATATCTTTCATTATAACAGCCTGTATCCATTTATATAACAAGTCTGTACATGCTGTCACCTTTTTTTTTCTTTCTATTTATACAACTATTGTCGCCAGTTCCTTTTATAGTCCTCTATATAATTCTTTAATTTCCTTCCATTTTTTTTCACCATGTAGCTGCAGCACTACCTACAACATTTCTGTTCCTGCCCCATGCCTCTGACCTATGTGGTATCATGGCAGAAAACTGCTGAATTTGTGAGTTTTATATTATATCCAGACCTCTTCAGAGAGACATTGTCCTGAACTCTGCAACCCCACATATCCCAGAATCCTCTTGTTCGGTAGTTTCAAGAACAGCCCGAGGGCAAATTTTGGGTTATATCAGTTCCCCTTGGTAAATCCCATAAGTGAACAACAATAAAGAGGTAGACACAGCAGTAAAACAGTTTCTGTGTTTAATGGGGGGGGGGGGGGGAGCAGTATATTAGGAGCTGACCCTTTCTATATAATAGTAAACGATCTGGAGAAAGAAAAACGACGTGATGCAAGAGCGGAGAGTGAATAGAGCTGCCAGGAGGGAAGCGATCGGGGAGGGAGGATAGGAGAGGGAGAAGAATTGATGCAATGAAAGGAAAGACAATTATTTTGACTGTCATGTAAATCGATAATTACACCTAATTAATTGGGAGCTAACCTCCTAATTGCGAGCTGCAACCACAGAAGACACAGGTCTATATTTAACCCTTGGCGTACTAATTGACACATATAAGGGACATCCAGAAGATTTCATTTTATCCTCCTTTAATATTGCAGCTGCTTTTTTTTTTTTTTTACCTACCCAACTAATACAGCAGCTGAGCTGCCCCGGTATACTGGAACTGAAAACTCCTCATCTTACACAAACACCAGCTGCCCTGTAATTCTCTGGGATCTTGTGAATACCGAATGCCCTACTTTAATTGGAAGGCCCTGTCACATAAACACCAGCTGCCCTAAAATCTTTTTTTTTTTTTTTTTTCGTAGCATAATTGTGGCCCCAGGCCTTCGTAAAAGAAAAAAAAAATGAAGTTCCCGGCCTCTGACTGCCGTTTAAAAAGGAAGTCCGGCTCTCTCCCAAAATTCTCGTCACCTTACTCAATTAAAATGATTTGTTTTGTTTAACAGTTGGACCAACAGTTGCCGGGTTGATCCTATTTCTGGCTCTGATGCTGTTCTCGCCGATGGAATGGAGTGCTGAAATGCAAGAGCACTTCTGAAAAACCAAAAACTAAACAGAATGTGCTTTGAAAAGCTATTTCCAGAATGGCTGTAAAATACTGGAAGGTGTCATTTTGTTCATAGTGCTGCTAAGCATAGAAGAATGTAAAATGAGTGCTTTTTTTTTTTTTTCGAGGACTGCCTGCAAAGCCTCTAACCGCAGTGCTTTTTTATTAACTAGATTTTTTTTATTTTTTTATTGTTTGTACAGTTATTTCTGTAAAATTATGTTGCTTTAAAATGTGTTCAAGTGACAAACAAGGAAACTATCCCAAATAATAAATTAACAACATATTTAGCCCCTGCTGTTTTTATTAGGTAGTATTGCTGCTTGTTTTGAAGAGAAACTATAGTGTATTTTCAGCCAGTAAACAATTTAAAAGTGTCTATCATATTTTTATCGGCTTGCCGTTTTGTGTAGTTTGATTATTGTGTTTTGCATACACATTTGTTAGTTTTCTTTCTAGGTGTCCTTGCTTGGAAATGTATCATTCTCCTATAATGACCGCTCATATATAGTCATGGGTTAATCTGCCTGGGTTCAATTTGCCAAGCAGGGACACATGCTTTTTCACCCGCTTTGAAGGGTGGATAGAATCTGGGCAATAGTTCACCGAGGCTGTCCCTATTCTCACTGAGGCAAAACTGTCCAGTATCTATTAAGCGTTAATTGAGGACTCATTCACACTACCCGAACAGGGAATTGTTCAAAATTCCTGCTCAGGCTAGTGCTCCATTGTGTTCTGTCTTCATTTACTAAAACTGGAGAGTGCAAAATCAGCTGCAGTTCTGCATTGTAGCCAATCAGCTTTTGACTTCAGCTTGTTCAATTAAAGCGGAAGTAAACCCATCGATTTAACAGTTTAAAAAAAAAAGGCATGCCGGGAATGCTAACTGCACATTGGCTGTGCTCTCAACCAAACAGTCAAACCATCCAATGGCTGGTGTCATAACGGATCACATGTGCAGCACCGTGGCAGTTGAAGATTAAACAGAGGCAAAGTTGGCAGCTTCCTTGGCTGAAAACGATAGGGGGGGTTTACTTCCACTTTAAGCTTTAACAAAAAAAAAAAAAAAAATGATTGGGCTCTATGCACAGCTGCACCAGATATTGCACTCTCTAGTTTTAGTAAATCAACCAGCAGTGTGTGCCTTTTTTTCTTTAAAGTGGAAATTTAGTCAGAAAATTAACCACTTCCCACCTGTAGGACGTCATATGACGTCCTTAGGTTGAAGTGGTGAAATCTGGATGATGCCTGCAGCTACAGGCATCATTCAGACATCTTTGTTTTCATCCAGCGATTCTCTCTAATGTAAAAGCCATCCTAGTGGCTATTTACATTCCCGCCCGCCGGTGTCCCTTCAGGCTCTCCCGTGCAATCGGGAAGCCAGAGATCAGATTCAGCAGCGGATTACCATAGAGCTGGCCGGAGACCAGATGGTCCTCGGCCAGCTCTATGGTCCTGGTAGTCATGATGTCGCATCCTACTCTGACAAATGTAAACACTGCCATTGTTTTCCCTGGAAAGCTGAGTTTTTTTTTTTTTTTTTTTTTATCTCATGCTTTCTAGGGTAAAGGAGATATCTGGGGTCTTATTAACCCCAGATGTCTCCATAAAGAGGGCTTGTCATGCCTATTACAAGGTATGTTTAAATTTCTTGTAATAGGAATACATATCAAAAAAAATTAAAGAGACAGTGTAAAAATAAAAAAATAAAAATATATTTTTTTTAAAGAACCTCGTCCCCTTGTGTTCGCACACAGAAGTGAACGCATACATAGGTTGCGCCCACATGTGTAAATGGCATTCACACCACACAAGTGAGGTATCGCCGTGAACATTAGAGCAAGAGAAATCATTCTAGCACTAGATTTCCTCTAAACTGCTAACCTGTACAGCAGGGATATGCAATTGGCGGACCTCCAGCTGTTGCAGAACTACAAGTCCCATGAGCCATAGCAAGACTCTGACAGCCACAAGCATGACACCCAGAGGCAGAGGCATGATGGGACTTGTAGTTTTGCAACAGCTGGAGGTCCGCTAATTGCATATCCCTGCTGTACACAATTTTAAAACGTAGCCTATGGAGATTTTTAAGTACCGAAGTTTGGCACCTTCCACGAGTGTGCACAAGTGTGACAGGTTAGATATCTATTTATTTCTACATTTTACCAAAAAATTGGGTTATATATTGTGTTTTTTTTTGCATTCAAAATCATTAAAGTTTATTTTTTCCCAAAAATTTGCGTTTGAAAAATTGCTGCGCAAATACCATGTTACATAACAAATTGCAAAAAAACTTAATTGAGATCTCTAGGATCTCTGCTGAAAAATTATATATAATGTTTGGGGGTTCTGAGTAATTTTCTGGAACAAAATTATGATTTTTACACATAGGAAAGAAATGCTAGAATTGGCTTGAGTTGCTAGATCACTTTAGGCTAGCCCTTTTTCGCAGGTATAGCTATGTAAAATATAAAAAATAGGTCCCAATACTGTTTAAAATCCAGTTATACAGTCTCAACCTACTCTCACATGCTCAGTTGCTCTCTATTCTCGGCACTGTGCCAAAAAACAGGCCGATCTGCTGCTGCTGACAGCCTAAAGACTAATGCCGCATACACACGTCCGGACTTTCCGGCAGAATAGGTTCCGATCGTGTGTGGGATAATCCGATCGTTTTTCTTTTAAAAATTCAGACGGACCTAGAAATAGAACATGTTTCAAATCTGTCCGACAGACTCAATTCCTATTGGAAAAAAGGTTTGTCTGTATGCTGGTCCGACGGACCAAATACGATACAAGGGCAGCTATTGGCTACTGAACTTCCTTTTCTAGTCCCGTCGTACGTCATCATGTTCAAAACGAATGGACTTTCAAACAGACTTTAGTGTGGGCAAGTCCGTTCATTCGGAAGTCCATCGCAACTCCGTCGAAAGTCCGTCGAGAACACCATCGGACCTTTTCTGCCGGAAAATCAGGTCGTGTGTACGCGGCATTACTGCTACTCAGGGGCTCTGGGCTTCAGCAAAATGGCAGCCTCTGGTAAGAAGAATCAGAAGCAATGCTGGAGGCAATTTATAGCACACACTAATTTTGGTTGCATAATTATTAATGTGGAATGTATGTTCTTTGCTAAAGAACATCATTTTTTATCTGTTACATTTAACTTCAAATGTCCTAAAGTGAGATTTCATTCCTTTCAATGAACCACATTTCAGCTACAGTGTGTAGAAAACAACTAAGAAATGAAGACTTCAGTACAGCTTCCGTTCATTGTAGAAAAAATCTAGACCCTAATTTCCCTAGGCAGTTTATCTGTTTTCAATACAGCAGCTTCAATTACATGTAAACTATAGCTGTTGATATCAGGGGCTAGTTTACTCAAAAAAACTCTTATTGGCATTTGCCATAGTTTAAAAGCTATGCAGTGCATTATGCATAGCTCCCAACTGTCCCTGATTTCGAGGGACTGTCCCTGATTTGGAGCAATGTCCCTCTGTCCCTCTTTCCTCTTCATTTGTCCCTCATTTTGGCCTGATCTATATAGTTGTATATAAAATACACTTTTTAACTTTCAAAAAGTGTTTCCCAGTGCTAAACCTTTCATACAAATTATAAATTGCTACATTTGTACATTTTAAAAGCCAATATTAAGGAATAGTAGTGGTAAAAAAAAACCCTTGTGGATTTAATTAACCTTTTTTTTGTTAATTCTCCTTTAAGGAGGTGTGGCAGGGGGCGTGTCCTATACCTACATACATTTGCTAGTAGGTGTTCCTCATTCCCATCTCAAAATGTTGGGAGGTATGCATTATGGTTTAAACTAAATTCTCCCAGGTGAATCTGCACAAAGACCCATGGTAGCATTGAACCTGAACCCCATCCCTACTAATATAAAGAATCTATTGTTTTCAATCAGGTCATATCTGAACTGTAGACCTAAAAGTTCACTGTTCCTGCTCATGGTAAGTGGACTGTGTTTCATGCATTTGATTGACTCAGCTTATCATATGCATATAACTGCAGGGGCTTGATTTCTGTGCAAGACATTTTAAAAGTTGTCTCCAGAGTGTCTTACCTGCTTTTCTCCATAGGCCTGAACAAGTTGTGTCTCATGAAGCATCCATGTGGTGCAAAGCAACAGGTTTGTTTAATTTCCACCCTCCCCAGCTTCACATATTCTCATTTCTTTGGCTTTCTTGTCACTCTGATTACTTGCTGGTAGCAAATATAAAATACGAACTACTTGCAATTATGGGAAACATTTGACTTCCCTTCCTTTGATTTGACAGATCTGTCACATAGGGAAGGCGGAACAACCCTTAGCACTTTGTCAGCTCAAACACATGACTTGGAGCTTATACAGGGCATATTCTCTTTGCTTTTGGGGGCTAAAGAAAGCATTGGGGAAGTGAAAGATTGGGGAGGACCTCATATTTATCTGTTGCTCTGCTCTTTGCGAGCAAACGATGAGTTGACTAAATAAGGTGATCAAATTCACATATACTGTCTAATAAACTGAAACAAAGTTACAGTTATCAATACACAAAAAAACCTTCGCGCTAAGCAGGGCCGTCTTTAATATTGATTGGACCATGGGCAAACATTTTATTGCCCCCCCCCCCCATGCAATTGCGCTCTCCATCTGCTGGGAGACATGCAATGAATAGCAGCTAGACTCAAAATCAGTTTAATGACTCAGATCAGGCAGTGCTTGTGATTGGTTGCCAGAAGTTACAGTGTATTATTACCGCTCACTGACTGGCTGCTAGAGGTTACAGCACACATTATGGCTCACTGATTATTTGATAGAGGTTACAGCACATGACTTCTGCTTGTTGATTGGTTGCTAGAGATTACTGTACATCAATACTACTCACTGAATGGTTGCTAGAGGTTACTGGACAACCTTACCACTCACAAATTGATTGCTAGAGGTTACTGCACATTATTACTGCTCACTGATTGGTTGCAAGAGGTTAGTGCACATCATTACTGCTTACTGATTGGTTGCTAAAGGTTATAACACATCTCCTCACTGCCTGAACACCATGGACTGGGAAGGTGAGGGGACCCATCAATAGACAGAAAACTCCTAGGGATCCTAGGACTCCTGGGATTAGTGGCAATTCTGGGGGGGGGGGGGGTGATCAGTGGCAATGCTGAGGGGTTGATGGGATCAGTGGCAGGGGTGGGATGATGGGATTAGTCAGGAGGCAGTACAATGTGGCAAATTCTGAATCATGTAGAGCAAAGCTAGAAATCTTTGGCAAGTATATAGTGGGGGATTTACACTGACCACCATGTAATGGGGATTTCACGCCACCCACCAATATAAAGAGTCATTTCTACACTGACATCAATGTAATAGGAGGATTTACACCAACCACCAGTGTAAGGGGGGATATACACTGACCTCAAAGTGAGGGGGAGTTTACACCGACAACCATTGTCGAGGAGATTTGTACTGACCACCAATGTAAGGTGACACTTCTTCACTGACCACCAATGTTAGGGGGGATTTACACTGATCACCAATGTTAGGATGGATTTACACTGACCACCAATGTAAATAGGGATTTACACTGACCACCAGTATAAGGCCAATTCTACACGTACCACCAATGTAAAGAAAATTTGTACACTGATCACCAATGTAATGGGGGATTTTACATCAACAACCAATAAAGGGGGATTTCTACACTGGCCACCAATATAAGGGGGGGGGGGGGGTTTCACTCACCACCAATTTAAAGGGGCTTCTACATGGACCACCAATGTAAGAAAGGATTCAAAACTGACCAGGAATGCAAGTTTGGATTTTTTTCCTGATTACCAATATAAATAGGAGTTTCTACACTGGCTACCAATGTAATGGGGATTTACAATGACCACTAATGTAATGGGGATTTACACTGACCACTAATGTAATAGGCGCATTCACAGTAACCACCAATGTAAGGAGGTATTTACACTGACCACCGATGTAAGGGGGGGCTTTACTTTGGTAACTAGTGTGAATGAAAGGATTGTACACCTAGCCCCAATGTAATGAGAATATTTAAACTGACCACCAATGTAACAGAGACATTTAGCCTGCATTCATATTTGTGTGTGTCAGGAACGCATGCAAAATCGCAAAATTGCTTTCCTGACACGACAGAAACATGCTGCCCTTTAGCAGATACTCAGTAGTGCCATTAATTGTTAATGACACCCTCACGCATCTGCTGAGATGTGCATGTGAGTGCACCAAAGTTCAGGGTGCTATGGCACCATGTTATTTTGAAAAAGGGTTCCACCTCTAATTTGCTTACAGAACAGGCTGATGTTAGGCTTAATGACCACAGGTGTAGGCAGGACTTTCAAGCATGCCCCTTGACCTCCCAAGTGGGAAGCAATTCAGAAGAAGTGATGGTGAACATGACCTTAGGGGGGAATGATATACAAATGAATGCCCCTTCTATTTACATATTAATTCAGCCGGTCTGCAGCTATTTACATATTAATGCCGCCGCTATTTACATATCAATGCAGGTTATTCACATGTAAACACAGGGTATGCAGGTGAGTCATCTATACATGACAATAGGGCAGGGCTGGGCAGCATTAGTAGTAGAACTTCACACTGATATATCGGGACACAGCACAGGACTAAAACTTCAAGGGACAAGGGAATTTAAACTGGGATAGTTGGCAAGTATGAGGTAGCTGCTTTGGGCCCCACAACAATGATGCGGCCAGGGCAACTACCCTTTTGCCCTGCCTTAAAGATGGGCCTGGAACTTACCTACTATTTCTGAATTAGTGTAATACTGGAAATCTGCAGCATTAAAAAAGTTAAAACAAATTTTCAATTAAATAAACCACCCAATATGCCATGCTACATCAAATACATACACTTCAGAATAATTGCAAAATAATTATGGTTCTTTCACATGGGTGGACCGATTGGGTCCGCCTGTCAGTTTTTCAGGCAGACCCAATCAGACCCTCCAGTCTTGGATGGATCGGTGGGTGTCAATGGACATATGTCCGTTGACACCTGCCGACATCCAATCTGATCCTGTCCGCTAAAAACAGACAGATGGTGATCCATTTACCATCCATCTGGAGGATCGAAGCCCATAGAGGAGAGCGGGTTGTGTCTGTGTCTGCTCTGCATAAGTGGAGCAGACACAGACCAGCCATCCGCCTGCTCACCAGAATCACCACTGAGCAAGTGGACTGCAACAAAGCCTGCCTCGTGTGTAAGTTACCTTAATTGAAAAATTTACAAAATGTTCATAAATACTGTGCCCAAAATATATGTGTATAAAAATAAAAGTATTAAACAAATTTATAATAACAGTCCATGCAATAATCGATCGATGTGATGAAACGTGAAAATCCCTGTGTGTGTGTGTGTGTGTGAATCTCCACCATTGGCTCTCACCTCATGATACAGACTTTCTGGTTATGAAAGGTCTAATAGCACTTCCCTTTTATCAGCCCGGATCAGCTAAATGTACATTTTCACATTAATTATTTTGGAATTATGTTAAAGTATACACATGATTTTTATTTATTTGATGTAGCGTGGCACTTTGGGTGGTTTAATTCACTGAAAATTTACAGTTACCCTTCAACCTGGTTAGAATTATTTATAATTCAGGGAGGTGGATCAGATACTCAACTATTCTGTAAGTTCACAAGACTTTTTACTTTCTGGGCTAACCTTTGGCTACCAAGTGAAAGGTAGAAGTGTTACTAAATTGGCAATTTTTTTATGGAATAATTGCTCATTTAAGAAAACCTATTCATATTTTTTAGGAAATCTTTGTAAAAAGCCAACATTGCCAATACAACTGATCCATAAAACAGAAAGTTTTTATCTCTTTTCTGTTGGATAAAAAATAAAAAAAATGACCCAATCTGTTTTTCCATTGTACGATAGTAGAACTATTGTTCACAATACAATTTCGTGTACCTAGACACATACGCTGGCTTCCATTGTGTGGGTATTTTTCAAATGTTCACTTACTGAGTAAAGAAAATCATTACCATTTATGGAAAGATCTTTCATGCAGAAGGATAGTTAGACTGTGGAAACAGCCACAAGCAGAGTGAGCGCTGTCTTATCTGCATGGATAGTCTTGTTGGCTGCCTTATATCAGCTTGAATAAAATAAGCGCAGTCTCCATAAAATGCAGTATCAATTGCCTTTTGTTTCTGGGGAGGGTCTGACTAATAGAAGAAAGAAACATTACCGGAAGCTTAGAAAGAAAGCAGTCTGTCTCCTACTAACTTTGCCGTCCCTGGACCAGTCCTTCCACAAATCTGGGACAATTATTTTTCTTAGAATTATCCATGACCCAGTAATTGCATATCAAAAATGGCAGCATAGTTAGAATCCAAATGTAGATACTGTATATAGCCACCTCAGAGACATTTGCTTTGCTACCTGTTGTGTAGGTGTGCAGAAAAACGGTCTCACTCTGCAAAACTGATATTTTCATTTGTTATGTGGCAGCAATTGTTTACTTTTTCATATGTTTCCTGCCTCTCTCTATAGGACACTAACAACTTGCCAGCAATGTAGTTTATTGGACTTCAGACAACCCCAAAATGGTCACAGCAATTTACCTTTTACGGAATAGCTACAGAAATGAGGAACATATGTGCCAACCTCAAGTGTTCTGCAGCGCAAGAGGAAGAAGCTAAATGAACAAACTTTCTTGTAAAAGAGCAACTGAAAGGGACTTCAAGGAAACATCCTGTTGGAACCTTGATTCAGATTGCTGCTTGTTCAGTGCATAGAGGAAAGTGCAGAGAGGTTGAAATGCATTCCATCTGTTTCTATTGTCTGCCTAATGCCCCTTACACACGGTCGGAAAATCCGACCACAAAATCCATCAGATTTTTTACGACGGATTTTGTCCGACACTGGTGTTGCATACACACGGTCGGACAAAGTTGTCGGAAAATCCGATCATTCTGAACGTGGTGACGTTTGTTGCCTACGACGGGACTACGTAGAGGCTAGTAGCCAATAGCTTTGGTCTTGTAATGTGATCTGAGCATGCGTGGCACTTTGTCTGTCGGAATTCGCTACACACGATCGGAAAAAGTCCGATAGGACTTTGTTGTCGGAAAATTTGACAGCAGGAGATAAAACTTTGTCCGTCGGAAAATCCGATGGAAAATGTCGGATGGAGCCTACACACGGTCGGAATTTCCGACAACATTGTCCGATAGGACATTTTCCGTCTGAAAATCCGACCGTGTGTATGGGGCATAAGAGGACTGATGCGGATGCAGATGCGTTGCTGACTTTTGCATTATAAGTGCCACATGGTCTCTCAAAAAACAGTTCCTTGTGATGCAGTGGCGGCTTCTCATATTTCTAGAATTGCCTTAGGAAAACACTGTTCAGCTACATACAGAGGATAAGTATAGACAATTGCTTTATAATAATGTCTGCGAAATAAAGTAAGCTGTCTGGTAAGAGAATTCCTTCAAGGTGAATTATCTTAAAGGGACCACACACCGTTTATTTCTTCAATGTGTAGTATTCTAAAGCGATAGTAAATCAGATGCTATGCTGTTACTTTGAAAAGTAATATATTACTGTGCAGTGGTTCAAGGCCCCAACACAGATTTGTGAGCTCACCAATAGACGAGTTTTATGACTGATGCCGCGTACACACGGTCGGGCTTTCCGGCAGAAAAAGTCAGACGGAATCTTTTCATCAGATATTCCGATCGTGTGTGGGTCTCATCTGACTTTTTTTTTTTCAAAAATTCTGACGGACCTAGAAATAGAACATGTTTTAAATATTTCCGACAGAACCAATTCCTATTGGGGAAAACCGCTCGTCTGTATGCTGTTCCGACGGACCAAAAACGATGCATGCTCTGAAGCAAGTAAGAGCAGCTATTGGCTACTGGCTGTTGAACTTCCTTTTTCTAGTCACGTCGTACGTGTTGTACGTCACCACATTGTAGATGGTCGGACTTTGGTGTGATCCTGTGTAGGGAAGACTGTTTCAGCGGAACTCCGTCGGAACACCGTCTGAGTTTATTCCGATGGGAAAACCGGTCATGTGTATGCAGCATTACTGTATATTACTATCAGCTTAGCTACAGTTGTGCTCATAAGTTTACATACCCTTGCAGAATTTAGGATTTCTTGGCCATTTTCAGAGAATATGAATGATAACACAAAAACATTTCTTTCACTCATGGTTGGTGTTTGGCTGAAGTCATTTATTATAAATCAACTGTGTTTATGCTTTTTAAATCATTATCACAACAGAAACTACACAAATTACCCTGATCAAAAGTTTACATTCCCTGGTGATTTTGGCATGATAACATGCACACATGTTGACACAAAGGGGTTTGAATGGCTATTAAAGGTAACCACCCTCACCTGTGATCTGTTTGTTTGTAATTAGTGTGTGTGTATGAGGCCGGGTTCACACTGGTACGACAAATGCTCTGACATTGGGAGCTCATGTCGCATGACGTGTGAAAATCAATGTTTCCCTATAGGAACCGTCTTAACTGGTCCGACACAAGTCGTCCGACTTTGAAAATGCTCCCTTTACTACTTTGGTCCGACTTTGATCCTACTTCAGCCGATTGAATATCATTGAAGTCGGATCAAAGTCAGATCGCCATCTTGTCTGATCCGACTTTGGCATGCGACTTGTGCTCTGATGATCTTGGGGGGGATCTCCACGACAAATTTTAAATTTTAAAATAAAAAACCGGCATGGGTTCCCCCTCCAAGAGCATACCAGGTCCTTCGGTCTGATATGGATTTTAAGGGAAACCCCCTACGTCGAAAAAATGGCGTGAGGTCCCCCCGAAATCCATACCAGACCCTTATCCGAGCACGCAGCCCGGCCGGTCAGGAAAGGGGATGGGGACGAGCGAGCACCCCCCCCAACCGTACCAGGCCGCATGCCGTCAACATGGGGGGGTGGGGGACGAGCGAGCACCCCCCCCAACCGTACCAGGCCGCATGCCGTCAACATGGGGGGGTGGGTGCCTGCGGCCCCCCCACCCCAAAGCACCTTTTCCCCTTGTTGATGAGGACAAGGGCCTCTTCCCGACAACCCTGGCCGTTGGTTGTCGGGGTCTGCGGGCGGGGGCTTTTTGGAATCCGGGAGCCCCCTTTAATAAGGGGGCCCAAAGATCGCAGCCCCCCACCCTATGTGAGTGAGTATGGGGTACATCGTACCCCTGCCCATTCACCTGGGGGAAAACAAGTGTCAATAAAAAAAAACACAATAGACAGGTTTTTATAGTGATTTATTAGGCAGCTCCAGGGGTCTCTTCCGACTTCTCCGCGCTCTAAGGCCTCTTCTTGGCGCTCTCTGTCCTCTTCTCCCGCTCTCCGGTGTCTTCTGCCAGGCTCCTCTGCTATCTTCTGCTCTTTTGCTGCTCTTTTGCTAGCGTTAGCCCGGTCTTCTCCGTCGTCTTCTTCCCTCCGGTCTTCTTCCTATGTTGACACGACGCTCTCTCCCGATGTAATGCCATGTGCGCGGTGCGCAACTACTTATTTAGGCATGGGGCATGGTCACCGGGTGATGTCATCCAGTAAACCCCGTCCCTTATGACGTCACCACCCCATCATGCCCCGGATTCCGATAAGCCCCCCGCCCGCAGACCCCAACAACCAACGGCCAGGGTTGTCGGGAAGAGGCCCTTGTCCTCATTAACATGGGGACAAGGTGCTTTGGGGTGGGGGGGCCGCAGGGTGCCCCCCTGCCCCAAAGCACCCACCCCCCATGTTGAGGGCATGCGGCCTGGTACGGTTCAGGAGGGGGGCGCTCGCTCGTCCCCACCCCCTTTCCTAACTGGCCAAGCTGCATGCTCAGATAAGGGTCTGGTATGGATTTTGTGGGGACCCTCACGTCGTTTTTTCGGCGTAGGGGGTTCCCCTTAAAAACCATACCAGACCGAAGGATCTGGTATGCTCTTGGAGCGGGAACCAATTCCGTTTTTTTATTTAAAATTTGGCGTGGAGTTCTCCCTCAAGATTCATACCAAACACAGTGCCTGATATTGGCGGGGATCCAAGTCGGATCCCCGTTCATTGAATTCAGACGCGTCTCTGACTTCAAGTCGCAGGGCAAAGTCGGATCCAAAATAGGACGAGTGTCGTGTCGCACCAGTGTGAACCCGGCCTAAAGGTTCAATGAGTTTCTGGACGCCTAAAAGACCCTTGCATCTTTCATCCAGTGCTGCACTGATGTTTCTGGATTCTGAGTCATGGGGAATGCAAAAGAATTATCAAAGGATCTGCGGGAAAAGGTAGTTGAACTGTATAAAACAGGAAAGGGACATAAAAAGATATCCAAGGAATTGAGAATGTCAATCAGCAGTGTTCAAACTCTAATGAAGAAGTGGAAAATGAGGGGTTCTGTTGAAACCAAACACGGTCAGGTAGACCAACTAAAATTTCGGCCACAATTGTCAGGAAAATTGTTGGGGATGCAAAGAAAAACCCACAAATAACTTCAGGTGAAATACAGGACTCTCTGAAAACATGATGTGGTGTGGCTGTTTCAAGATGCACAATAAGGAGGCACTTGAAGAAAAATGGGCTGCATGGTCGAGTCGCCAGAAGAAAGCCATTACTACGCAAATGCTACAAAGTATCCCATTTACAATACGCCAAACAGCACAGAGACAAGCCTCAAACCTTCTGGCACAAAGTTATTTGGAGTAATGTGACCAAAATTGAGCTTTTTGGCCACAACCATAAACCATAAACAACCATTCCTACTGTGAAACACGGAGGTGGATCGCTGATGTTTTGGGGATGTGTGAGCTACAAAGGCACAGAAAATTTGGTAGACATGTGCATTCGTTTTTTTCCGAATGCATTTTCATCCGAATTTCAGGTATTTTTGTTATCATTTTAACAAACGATAACGAAAGTGCAGAATCCAAAAAACAAAAGATCCGACATAAACAAATGCTTTATTTTCGTTGTGACAACAGTTCGATATAGATAGGAGATTCGACGCTGACAATAACAATCTGTGTCCATTAAACCTGTGGTTGAATGTGCCTAACCTTAACTCTATTAGTCCAAGATTATTCTACATAGAGAGGAAAGATTTGACGCAGAGAGGAAAGATTCAACGTAGAGAGGAAAGATTCGACGTAGAGAGGAAAGATTCAACGTAGAGAGGAAAGATTCAACGTAGAGAGGAAAGATTCGACATAGAGAGAAAAGATTGCTGCTGGAATTGTGTGGAATTGCAGCTAAACTATACAGAGTCATACAGTTTAGCTGCTCCGTCGAATCTTCTTTGAACATTCAACAGACACCATAAGCCTTCAATGACAGATTCGGCCTTAATTCATTTGGATTTTCGGACAAATGCAATTTTTAACGAAAAACAAAATAAATAAAAACGAATTTCGAGAGTAACTAAATACATTTATTTTTCAGACAAAAACGAAATTCCGAAACAAAATATTTCAGTGTGCAAAATTGATGGCAAGATGAATGAAGTATGTTATCAAAAAATACTGGAGGAACATTTGCATTCATCAGCCAGGAAGCTGCGCATGGGACGTACTTGGACATTCCAACATGACAATGATCCAAAACACAAGACCAAGTTGACCTGTGATTGGCTACAGCAGAATAAAGTGAAGCTTCTGGAGTGACCATCTCAGTCTCCTGACCTCAATGTCATTGAGCCACTCTGGGGAAATCTCAAACGTGCAGTTCATGCAAGGCAGCCCAAGAATTTACAGGAACTGGAGGCTTTTTGCCAAGAGAAATGAGCAGCTTTACCATCTGAGAGGATAAAGGCCTCATCCACAAAAATACCACAAAAGACTTCAAGCTGTCATTGATGTTAAAGGGGGCAATACACGGTATTAAGAACTGGGGTATGTAAACTTTTGATCAGGATCATTTGGCTAGTTTCTGTTGTCATTATGATTTAAAAAGAGTAAACACAATTGATTGATAATAAATGGCTTCAGTACGGTAAAAAGGCAATATAAAAGTCCAGGTAAAATAACCAAATCCTGCAAAGGAAAGGCACTTATCCTAATAAATATTGCAGCAGCGCTAAAATACAGTCTTTTTGGATAAAAAGAGTTCATAAAACATCATGGTGTCCCGGAATATAGTCTATATTGGTGCAGTGAACCAAAACTTCTGGATATATAGTGATACGCCTTCCACCGGATAAGTGATTATTTCACCCCGTGCAGATCACACTCCCCTTTGGGGATGCACTCACCAGAAATCAAATGTATATCAGCATTTCAATAAAAGCTATAGGCCACTGTCATCTCCTCAGCACGTCCACCTTTTCCTCGTCTGCCAAATACCAGAGCGGATCCACTCCAACCCCGCATATGGATATGAAGAAAAAAATGTGCGGATAGCGTAGTACAGTTTAAACCCAAATAGCTTTATTAGACATTAAATATTCCCCCCTCATTAAAACTGCGTACCAGAGATATGTGATAAACCAGCCTTAAAAATGTAAAGGGTGCACTCAGCCTGTTTTGCCCCTCCGTCCGCCGGAACTTGGGCGCCAAAGCGGTGTATAGAATTGGTTTTTTTCTTCCACTTCCTGGTCCGCTTTGCTGCTGGAGCGCACCCTGGAGCGCATACGTCACTTCCTGCGAGGTCACGACCCTGACGCGTTTCGTCACTTCCGGACGTCGTCTGAGGGTCATAAAATAAATGGCTTCAGCCAAACACTTACTATGAGTGAAAGAAATGTTTTTGTGTTATCATTCATATTCTCTGAAAAATGGCCAAGAAATCATAAATTCTGCCAGGGTATGTAAACTTATCAGCACAACTGTATATAGGAGAAAGTAAACTGCTGAATTACATTTGTTAATGTTCTAATGCCAATACTGTGATTCCTGTGTTGTAACTATTGAACTAAAAAAAATAAAAAAAAAAAGCAGAAAGAGGGCGCCTGGCACCTTCACTGATAGTAAAAGCAAGTAACACTTTATTCAGATACACTTACATAAAAGTATCTTGCAGGCTGCACACAGGGTGGATGTGGATCACCAATCAAGCAGTCAGCCATCACAAGGTATGAGAAGACCACTTTGGGGATAAGCTCAGACCTGCCATATGGGCAAAACCTTTTGCCTGAAGAAGGAGGCGTCACCTTGGAAACGCGTTGTAGCCGCCCCTTCCTGATTTGGTCTCGTGCTAGCTCTGTGAGAGCAGGTGTGAGAGCTGGAAATGCTGCTGGTTATACAACTCCATATGGCAGGTCTGAGCTTATCTCCACAGTGATCTTCTCATCCCTTGTGACGGCTGACTGCTTGATTGGTGATCCACATCCACCCTGTGTGCAGCTTACAAGACACTTTTATGTAAGACCCCTTTCACACTGAGGCGTTTTTCAGGCGCTTTTGGGCTAAAAATAGCGCCTGTAAAGCGCCTGAAAAAACATCTCACCTGCAGTCTCAGTGTGAAAGGCCGTGAGCTTTCACACTGAGGTGATGCGCTGGCAGGACGTTAAAAAAACTCCTGAAAGCAGCATATTTGGAGCGGTGAAGGAGCAGTGTATCCACCGCTCCTGCCCATTGAAATGAATGGGCAGCGCCGCGGAACCACCGGCAAAGCGCTGCTGCAGCTTTGTTTTAACACTCTTTTTGACCACTAGTGGGGTTAAAAGCGCCCCGATAGTGTCCGAAAACCTCTGCAAAAAGAACGGTAAAGCCCCACTAAAAATAGCGGCGTTTTACCGTCAACACCCGCCCGCTCCAGTGTGAAAGCAGTCTAAGTGTATCTGAATAAAGTGTTACTTGCTTTTACTATCACACTGACCCAGGCGCCCTCTTTCTGCTGTTTTTGTTTGTCTGAGGGAACTCCCATTTCCTGCTGAGGAGCTGCCGGTGACTGTGTGTGCAGTCCCCATCCACCTGTGGATCCATCCATCCTGTGGACTTCACCTTGATATCACTTACTACTATGGACTGTATGGACTAATTCTTATTAATTAATTTTGGGTATATCTTGTCCCCCCCCCCCCCAGCTATTGATCCCTCATGATGCACCGTATAGCTGCCAGTTGATTGTTGACTCACACACTACCTGACAGTTCTGTGTGATATATTGTAACTATTGAACTTGTTACTCTGTGTGACTAAACAACTTTTCTACAGCTGTCACTGAATAAAATTGCATGTTATTTACAGCTTTCTGTACACTGTGTCGGTTATTTTCCAAATAAAAAGTTAAAGGAGAAGTCCAGCCTGGGCTTATTAGGTTGGGCTTCTCCTCTGGGTCACAGGAGTGCAATTCGTTTTGCACTCCTGTGACACGTTTTCAGCGGAGAGCGGTCTGAATTCTGCTCTTCACTGATGTCATTGCAATCAGTCGAGGCACTGCGTCATCTCGACTTAGGAAGTCTGGATCCGCCAGGTGCTTGGACTGATAGCAGTCTCAGCCTCTCAGCGAGCCCATGAGAGCCTGAGACGGCTGTTCCCTGCCCCTCCACAGCTCAGCGCTCCAGTGAGCATGGAGGAGCAGAGCAGGAGAGAAGCTTACTGACAGTCAGCAGCTCTCCTCTCGGGGGGGAGGAGAGAACCGAGCCATCTGCTGTGTTCGGTGGCTCGTTTCTCAGTGCAGATGCTGCATCCACCTAGGTAAGTATGAATCTAGAAAAAAACACACTTCTCTTTTAAGAGCCATACGAAAAAAATCAAAAAACAAAAGCTGCCTCTAGTTTTAAGCCAACATACAAAATATTTATTCAATATTTCATAAATACCTGACCAAAAACATGTAAATATACAGTAGATTCTAAAAACATATCCAAAATGGCCATAATGAATAAAAACAGAATATATAGGTAATTCATCCCCAAGGTGCTCTCTTGGTTTGAGGCCAGGACTCTGTGCAGACCAGTCAAGCTCCTCCACTCCAAACTCACTCATCCATGTCTATATGGACCTGGTTTGTGCACTAGTGCAAATAATTTCGTGGATGGGGGATTATGATGTGGGGTTGTTTTTCAGGGGTTGGGCTTGGTCCTTTAGTTCCAGTGAAGGGAACTCTTAAGGCACCAACATACCAAGACATTTTGTACAATTTCATGATCCCACCTTTTTTGGGAACAGTTTGGAGATAACCTCTTCCTGTTCCAGCATGACTGCGCACCAGTGCACAAAGCAAGGTCCATAAAGACATGGATAAGCGAGTTTTGGGTGGAGGAACTTGACTGGCCTGCACAGAGTCCTGACCTCAACCTGATAGAAAACTTTTGGAATGAATTAGAGCGGAGACTGCGAGCTGGGACTTCTCGTCCAACATCAGTGCCTGACTTCTAGAAGAATGGTCAAACATTCCAATAGACACACTCCTAAACCTTGTGGACAGCCTTCCCAGAAGAGAAAAGCTGTTATAGCTGCAAAGGGTGGGCCAAATCAATATTGAACCCTACGGACTAAGACTGGGATGCCATTAAAGTTCATGTGCGTGCAAATGTAATAAAAAATGCAAGCACAATGCGCATTTGCAGGGTGCTTCTGAAATTGATGGCAAAGCATGCATTATCTGTGCAGCTTGCCATGCATTCGGAAAGGCGCAGATGTGAATAGAGCCTCATTGTTCTTGTGTAAACAAACCAATTCCCCTTTTAGGCGCCATTCACACATATAGTGGGAGTGCAGGTTTTTTGGCCCGTTTTTCCCATGACTTGCATAGAGCAGCCCTGTTGATTTCAATGGGCTACTCTACACGAGAAAAAGTAGCTCATGGGATATTTTGGCGTGTTGCAGTTTGCACCCTTTTACTGTGCAAAATGTATGAAGATCTCCACACTGTGCCTGTCACTCACGACCCCAGAATGGATCCCTCCTAGTGACTTGCCCGGCAATGCTCCCTGCTGTCCTCTTCCTGCTCCTGTTCAGTAAACCCTGAGATAGCTTTTGTATGAAGGGGTTCCTTTCCAGCTCCAGAGCCCCAGAGTCACCCCCCCCCCCCACCATAGAAAGGGGGCTCCCTACAGGGCCTAAAACTCCATCACTAGTTCTTCCCCCCGACAACTCCACCCACAGCAGGCTGATCATGAGTATAATGTGTATATATAGGAGGTCTGCCCCCTACCTAGTTGGGGATTGGTCAGAGCTCCCAGATACACTCCATGCCACTCCAAACCTCTGCACTGCCCCTTTTCCAGAACCTTCCAGAAACAGATGAGGTGCCAGAGAGATGAAGTGCATGTCAGTCACCTGCTGCTATTCTCAAAACCAATACCAGCCCCTAGATCAAAACAAACTGGCCTAGCTCACAGCTAGACCTGCCTAAATTTACACGCACTGACTGAAAAAAACAAAACCACTACCTCTAGCACATCCTACCTATGGTAGAGGGTGCTACACTATATTCTAAATAATTCCCTAAACCTCCCTAATCACAAACCGCTAACATACAGATAAGTATATGTAGGCAAATAGCCGAAGGGCTCCTGGGGGCCCAGCTGAACAGGAAGTTTGAGTGGGGAGACACTATATAATTACATGAATGCTGCTTCTTAGTTATAAAAATGGCTTACATCCAACTCAAAATTTTAACCGGAGGAAATACGGTCTGAAGCAAAAAAAAAAAAAAATGGAGTCACTTATTCCAGAATATCCCACCAGTCCAACGTTCTACCACTTACAGAAAACCCACAAGGGTCTAGAACCCCTGCAAGGTAGACCTATCATTTCTTGATTTAGCTCCCTTTATAAAAGATTGGGACAGTGGCTGGACAGGCATTTGCAACCATTGGTAGTACAACGTCCAGAGTATCTGAAAAATACCAACCATTTATTGCAACTTATGAGAGATTTCACATGAGAGACAGACTATTCATGGATTGTAATGTCACGAGTCTGTACTCCTCCATCCCTCAATCCCCAAAAATATTTTTATTTATTTTTGTATTTACTCTTTCTATGGTGTCAGTTTTTTAAATTTGGTCACTTTTGCTTTGCATATGTATTGTTGTTCAGAAAGTTTTTTAGTTTTTAGTTTTGCTTACCAAGACATGGGGAGAGCTGATAACACCACCCTACACCTGTGTAAGATGGGAGTGTCCTCTACTTAGAGGTTCGGTAAATTCGGATGTTGGTGTGCAGCAAATTTTTCTCCTTTTAAGTACATAGGGGAGTTGGAATTTAGAAAAACAAAGTGAACTTAGCTTTTAATGTTAAAAAGCTTTTATCAGCATTTAGTTAGCAGTAAGCACTTATGCCGCGTACACACGAGCGGAATTTCCGTCCAAAAAATCTTGGATGTTTTTTCAGACGTAATTCCGCTCAAGCTTGGCTTGCATACACACAGTCACACAAAAGCTCTCTGAACTTTCGACCGTCAAGAACGCGGTGACATACAACACTACGTCGAGCTGAGAAAATTCAGTTCAATGCTTCAGAGCATGCGTTGAATTGTTTCCGAGCATTCGGGATTTTTTGCACATCCAAATTGCATACAGACGATCGCATTTTCGCATAGGAACTTTTCCCGACCGAAAAATAGAGAACCTGCTCTCAATCTTTTGCTGGCTGGAATTTCGCCAGCAAACGACTGATGGAGCATACACATGGTCGCATTTTCCTGAAAAAAAGCTGAGTTTTGCTGGCGGCATTTCTGATCGTGTGTACGCAGCATTAGTTTTGAGGTCTGTGCTAAAAATATGTTCACATAGATGAAGACCTGCATGAGGAGAAACTTACAGAAATGAATCAGAAAATTGATCTGTTTACATCAGTAGCAATATATAAAGAATCTCCTTACAGAGAGATAAAAGAAAAATAAAGACTCAACAGAAGCCAAGGGGATACAATGGAGGGTAAAACTGAATGCAAGCGACATGCTTATTCTACGGCTCATGCATATAAATGGGTAAGAAAAATTTACAAATATGACCGACAATCATCCACACATTTTTCCAAATGACAGCTAGTTCAAGGGAAGCAGTCAATGTGACACATCACTATCCCAAAGAAGTTACTTTGATAACCATCACAAGAGACCCAGAACCAATCAAAAGGCACAAGAAAAGCTGCACAATTACAACAACACTTCACTAATGGGACACAATCAGTCAAAAGGAAAAATGTTCCATTATATAAGGAATGCCAGAAAGATACAATTTCTAAATGTTCCATAGCCCTACATAACTGACAACACACACATCAGAAATGAATTTAACTGTAACAAGAAGCAATTTATCCCTTTTTTTTTAGCAGCTGACATAGGAAAAGGAAAAAAAAAAAAAACGTAAGAAAAACCGTGACAAGTGCACAACACATTTATCTCCCAACAAAACAGAGTAACATGCAGATTAATTGGAGGCACAGGCTGAAACATTGGGCCTAGGACACTGCTTTTGTAGTTTGTGAAAGACATTCATTGTTTAAAATCCTACCTAACCATTTAAACTCTGCACATCCCCGACTCCTGCCCCATCCCGGTAGTGGACAGCTTTAAGTACCTCGGGGTACAGGTGTCGCCCAGGATTGGGGACTACTGTGCCCTCAATGTACATCCTTTATTATCCAGGTTTAGAGATAAAATAAATACGTGGAATGCCCTTAAAATGTCACTTGCAGGTAAAGCAAACTTAATAAAAATGATACTGATGCCACAGCTGCTTTATTTCCTACATAACTCCCCTGTAGTGATACACTTAAAGATATTTAGGATAGTGAACACGCTCTTCAGAAGGCTTTTGTGGCACACTAGACCCCCTAGAATAAAATTAGAACAGCTGCAGCAACCCAAGGACAGTGGTGGGTTGGCTGTTCCCAACCCATGGCTGTACTATATTGTGGCCCAGCTGCAACATCTGATTGGCGCTATGTCACCGAACCCTGGTGGGTCATCGGCTCAACTAATGCTGATGGCTACTGGGGCGGAGACCATACCGGCTGGCCTGGAGGCCCAAATGTTCCTAAAATCCAACAAACAGACCCCGACACTATCATTGGTACAAAAGGTATGGAACAAGAGTAGGCAGTTTCAGGGAGTGCAGGGATTCACGGAATACAGCCCAATTTGGGACAACAAGTCCTACGTGGAGTTGGTCAAGTTGCAACAGGGACCCAGGTGGAGGGCGTGGGGGATATCTCTGCTGTCTCACATATTTGAAAATGGTAGACTGCTATCTTTCCAAGATTTACAGGCGAAGTATAACCTGCCGGCTAATATGCACTACTACTATATACAACTGCACCATGCTGTCGCTGCACAGGGGAGCGCGGTGGAGTGGACACGGTCTCCCACTCCGGTGTTCCGGGTAATGCAAGACAGCACGGAAACCAAGGGGTTTATCTCCCAATGCTACCAGATGTTGTTAACAAAGCAATTACGTACATTCCCAAATAGAGCAGAAGGCATGTGGGAAAGAGACCTGGGCCAGATTTCTGGAGACCAATGGATTGAGGCCATGCAAGCGGTAACCATATCCTCGCTTAATGTAGCACAGAAAGTCTCACAGCTATACATATTGTTGAGGGTACATTACACCCCGGCCAAACTCTTTAAAATGGGTAAACTACAGGACCCACTTTGCGGTCGCTGCAGGAGACAAAATGGAGACCTTATACACTTACTGTGGAGATGTCCAAAACTCCACAGGTACTGGCATGAGGTGGTAAACACACTAAACGGTGTGTTTCAGACAACGATCCCCATGGACCCCTTGTGCTGTTTGCTGGGGGTCCTGGAGGACATAATTCCAGAAGAACCCACTAGAATGGCAGCCTCTAGAGCATTGTTCCAAGCTAGAAAGCTAATACTACTTGGGTGGAAATCCACACTCCCACCTACCGTGTCTTCATGGATAACACACATGGGTAATACTCTTACAATGGAGAAATATATATATCAACACAGGGGCAGCCCAGGCAGGTTCGAAAAAATTTGGTCTAAATGGCTAGACACACCCGGCTTGAGTCCCAGGGAATTGGTCATGTCCAGACTGTTGCAATGTGCATAAATTTTGTCGCATCACTGTAGATGTACTATACGAGAATGTCAATATGTGTAGCTAATGAGAGAAAAGCAATGGATATATTTGTAATATATATGTTTATTGGGGAGTAAAAAGAACAGAATCCCCTGTTTGTGTACAAAGGAAACTGTTGTGATAAGCAAAATGTTCAATAAAAACCTTTTTGATTCAAAAAAAAAACCATTTAAACTCTATTGGAGAGACCCACTCAAGACTTGTAAGAATAGTATTAACTTAATAATTTAGATGATCTTACAAAGAGGGTAGTGTTAAAGATAGAAACCGAGAACAGTATGGGCACAGAAAATAAAGAGGTAATAGAATTAAGGAACAAGTACTGTATATTTTCTACCTATCTTCTCAAGTTGCGAATATAACTGTTTTTACAAAACAAGTTGCTAAGAATATGAAAATTCAGAACAGAAAAATTTACCAGCATCCCTTTGGGACATTGGTCCCATCAGTCTCCAATGGCACCTATCAAAGAGGAAGGCTCATTTAAAGTAGATGTAAACCCTCACATGTACCCAGTGAAGTGAACAGCCTCAGATGATACACAGAGATTAAAAAATCCTCCTACGGGGGGCGTGGCCTGGACATGGCTGAGTAAGGACGCAAGTCTGAGGAGCTCCCGGCCCGACCCGTCCATACCCGGCTTTAAAGCACAGAAAACTGCTCACCACGACCGGCATGTACTCCGCTGGAAGGCGGAGAAGCAAACTCATAAAGAAAAGATCCCCTAAACCAAAAAGGAGCGAGGATATCCAGAAATATCTGACAAACCCAGCCGAGGCCTCACCAACCCCCAAGATGGCGGACACCACGAGGCGCGGACCCCAGAATGCCAGGCAGCCACCTATTTCTCCCACCCGGGAACCAACGGCAGCCTCAACCGACATGAACTTCACTACTCCGGTGACGCTTCGGACCGACCCACTGGAACTCCAAGCGGCTCAATCTCCACTGACCCTGAGAGCAGACGCCGAATTGAGGGCGCTGCTGCAGGCCTTACCAACGAGAGCGGACATAGAAGCGATAGTGGGCAAGATAGAGACCTCTCTCCGCCAAGACATGACAGTTATCAGACAAGAGGTGCAAACACTATCGGACCGTGTGGGATCGGGAGAAACGGCGGTGACCACACTAGAACAGCGGCTGTCAGCGGTGGAAGCCACACAATCGGCACAAGCAACCTTGATTAGGTCCCAACAGCTAAAGCTGGAAGAAGCCGAGGACCGCAGCAGACGCAACAATTTGAGGCTGCGGGGCCTTCCAGAAGCGACGGGAACGGAGGACCTACTGGCAACCACATTGGCAATCTTCCGAGAGGTAGCAGGGGAACAGTTCCCCCATAACCTATCGTTCGACCGGATACACAGGGCCCTGGGCCCACGTTCGCCTGACCCGGACAGACCGAGAGACGTGGTATGCCGGATCCACCAGTACACCCACAAGGAGACAATCCTGAGAGCGGCCTGGGAAAAAAGGAATATATCGTTCGATGGGGCAGAGGTGAAGATTATGCCGGATCTATCCAGACAAACACTACAGCGCAGAGCCCTACTTAAACCGCTACTGGAAGCAGCAAGAAATGCAGGCCTAACATACCGATGGGGTTTCCCCATCTCAGTAACCTTTAAAAAGGCCCAACACTTCTTCACTTTAAGGTCACCAGCGGACCTAAAGGCACTTTTTGACTTCATGGAGACTGACCCCATCGACGTACCTGATTGGCTGCAACCGCTCCAAAACTCCGCCCCGCGCGCAGGAACGTCAGGAAGAAGGAGATCGAGATCGCCGAGATCCCGGATGAACATGCGCAGACCTCGTTACGTCCCCGGAGACGCACCGAGGGAAGATTGAAGGACCGAGCGACGCAACCGACGACCAGCATCTCCCCTCCCGACGCAGTTCTCAGACTCCCCTCTACGGACATAGACCACCGGACGCTGCCACCTACCCGAGGTAAGCAACATGTGGGTCATATCCCCCTCCAACGGACGAGCCCTGACCCGGACCCCCCCCCCCCCCCCCCCCCGCCACCCAGGAGTCTGAACTACCCCTATGTCTGCAAGGGACCACTCCACCGCTGCACCCCCTCCCAGGCCCTTATCCCAGGAATCATAGGAATGAAAACTACACCGTAATGGCGCCGGGGGAGCGGACATATGAGGGGGATAGGGGGGCTGGGGGGAAGGGAGAAGGAGACCACCCCGAGATTTAAAGGAAGGAAGGCCCACATGGATTACGAAACAGAACACCCCGGGAGATAATCTTTGAGGAGACCGGATGATGTGAACGAGGGGGGGCGGGATGCTGGCCGAAGAGACTCACGTCCACACCTTCCCCTGCTGCTATAGGCCATTCTGGGGAGGGTTTTTTCTCCCTATGGCTCATGTTTTCTTATATTTGGTTGTTTTCACTTTTCACTTTTTGGTTTTTTACTTCTGGCAAAACGGGCATTATCCGAAATCCACACCGGGCCTAACCGTAACCCAGACACCCCAGAAGAAAGGGCATGAACTCGCCCTAAGGACCGCATCACGCAGAAGGGTGACCTGGAACAAAAGACACAACCTAAAAAGGTACTCTATGACCCATATACCCCTACCCCTGGAAATCCCTCGATCCAGACAGAGGGTACCGCAGGGTGAAAGGTCACAAGGTAGCCAACGGCTACGACATAGACATTGGGGTAAAGGGACGGGGGACAACAAGCATGCAGATACTGCAAAAGATACAAGTGATAACATGCATTTTTTCTTCCTTAAGGTATACAGGCATCGCCGGAGGAGGCCCATAGGGGCTACATGTATTTAACCACAAGGGGGGACGGGGACACGCTAACAAACACGTAACCATACGGGAAGTGAACAGACGACATAACATAAGAGCCAGAACACAAAGAGATAGCCACCTCCCATAACAGCAGAGGAAGGGACAACAGCACACCCCCACTCCACTATGCCAGAACCCCACCACATACCCCCAGGCGGGGCCGGGGTACCTAGGGAAAGGAAGGGATAGAACTCTAAAAGAACTCATCTGAGCGTAGAACCGGGACAACCGGTAACAACACTCACAACACAGAAGGGTGCCCGTATAAAATACCACATGACATACCCCAAAGATCCCCAACAGTTGAAGCCGAGACACCCACAGCCAGAGACCTACACAGGAGAACGGCCAAGGGAAACCTACGCACCCCCATCCATATAAATGTAAGGGAACCCTCCGAGATTAGGCGAGTCCTATGGATAGGGGGGGTAGGAATATGATACACGCCCAGAGACAAACGTGTTAATGCCTGAAATGTACAGTTTACATGCACTTTTTTGCTTTCTGTTGTTTTCTGTTTACTATGTGCTGCACTGCCGGTTGTGACAGGGCAGATGGTTATTACTGTTTTTATGTTAACAAGCTGGGGGGGCGGGGCGGGCTGGGGGGTTCTCCCCGGTCTACTCCAACCTCTTCCCCCAATAGGACAGAGCAGATACCCTGGTAAGCACCAGGAGACGCTCTACTGCAAACAGTTTGTTTGCACTTAGATACACAAGCGGATAGTCCACGCTACCCGCTACTCGTTAGTCAGAAACGAGACACACACCACCTTTCTCTTTCCTCCTTTTCTTCTCGAGCTTTCTCTTTTCTTTCTCTAGACCCCCCCCCCCCCCCCCTACCCCTCCCCCCCCCCCCTCCCCACACCCAAACCCACCCATCAGAAGCCTACCTCTACCCAGGGAACAATGGACACTATCACAATCTACTCACTGAACGCTAAGGGGTTAAACATACCCGAAAAGCGTCGAATGCTACTGAACGACCTGAAGAGAACACACAGCGACATAGCATTTATTCAGGAAACCCACTTTAGGACAGGTGACCCTGCCTGCCTTAAAAACCAACATTATCCCTACACGTACCACGCCACTAACTCAGAGGCCAAATCAAAAGGGGTCTCCATACTCATTTCAAGGTCAACCCCGTGGTCATGCGACACCACCCTAGCAGACCCTAATGGACGGTATCTATTCATAAAAGGGACACTCAGAGACACAAAGGTGACCCTGGCAACCATATACTCCCCCAACGACCGACAAGATGTATTTCTACATAGGACACTGAAACTACTAACTGACTTCAGGGAGGGGCAGCTGATAATAGGAGGTGACTTTAACGTACCACTAGTACCAACAATAGACACATCCTCAAGGACTTCGTCGATACGCACGAGCGTACACAAACGTATAACACAAGACCTGCATAAGGCCCAACTGATTGACGCATGGAGGCTTCACCACTCTGGAGAGAGGGACTACACCTTCTTCTCCTCCCCCCACAAGATGTACTCAAGGATAGATCTGTTCCTTATCCCGCATAGTCAGATAGAAGCGATCCAGAAGGTCGAGATAGGTAACATTACATGGTCAGACCATGCCCCCGTCACCCTGTGCTACTGCCTGTCATCAACCCGTACCTCCAGATCTAGATTCTGGAGACTAAACGAAAGCCTCCTACAATCACCAGAGGTCCTGACAGACGTGCAGAAGGAAATAAAACAATATTTCCAAACTAATAACACAGAGGACTGTGACCCGGGCATCCTGTGGGAAGCCCACAAGACAGTGATCAGAGGGGTTCTGATTAAACATGGGACACACATAAAGAGGAAAAGGGAACGGCAACTACTAGAACTTCTACAGAAGATACACGACACAGAGACACAACATAAACAAACACCGACCAACACGTTAGAAACCGAACTGATGACCCTCAGGAAACAAGTAATAGACCTAATGCAGTATAGGGCCAAGGCAGCACTGCAAATCTGCCGGAAAATATCATACGAATCGGGAAACAAATGCGGTCGGCTATTAGCCCGGGCAGTCAAATCCCACAGACTGAATTCATACATCCCTCAGATTATTGACGCGAAAGGACAAAAACAGACCACACCCACCCAGATAGCGAAGGGATTTCAGGAATTTTATGCCAATCTATACAACCTACCAAACAGAACACGTGACGAAAAGACAACACAGGACTACCTTACAGCTTCACAAACCCCTCTTCTTTCTCCGACAGCAAGAGCCGAATTAGAAGACCCCATTACGACAGAGGAACTCCAACAGGCAATAAGAGGGACGAAGCCAGGCAAGGCGCCAGGCCCAGACGGGTTTACCCTACAATATTATCAGACCCTATTCCCATTATTGAGTACACATATGGTGAGGATGTTTAACGGCCTAGGCGAAGGGAAATCACTACCTAGAGATACATTGAGAGCCCATATATCCCTAATAGCAAAGGAAGGTAAGGACCCATCAGCTTGCGGTAGCTACAGGCCGATATCACTCCTAAACGTAGACCTAAAACTCTTTACCAAAATTATGGCCAACAGACTCACCCAGTTCATGCCAGACCTCATTCATCTAGATCAAGTGGGATTCATCCCTGCCCGAGAGGCCAGGGACAACACCACAAAAGTACTAAACCTCATTCACGCGGTCAATAAATCCAACACTCCTTGCGTACTCCTTAGTACAGACGCTGAAAAAGCGTTCGACCGCGTGAATTGGGAATACATGACAGCAGTACTTAAGCACATAGGCCTGGGTCACAGAATGCTACAGTGGATCCAAAACATCTACTCCATACCCACAGCACAGGTGAAGGCCAATGGAATACTATCCGACCCATTTCCAATAACGAATGGCACCAGACAGGGTTGCCCACTCTCGCCTCTCCTTTTTGCCCTAGTCCTGGAACCCTTCCTGAGTAATATAAGATTAAACCCTGACATTACTGGAATGACAATAGACGACTCCCAATACAAAATAGCCGCATACGCAGACGACCTCATGTTTATCCTAACTAACCCGACTGTATCCCTACCGAACCTCCTACGTGAATTCGAGAAATATGGAAACTTGTCCAATCTCAAAATAAATTTCGATAAATCGGAGGCAATGGGACTCAACATGACACCACAAAGACTGAACACACTGAAAATACAATTCAGATTCAAATGGACAGATACCTCCCTAAAGTACCTAGGAACCCAAATCCCTAAAGATTTGAAACAGGTCTTTCACCTGAACTTCCCACCACTATTGACCAAAACCCGACTGCTTCTGGAGGAATGGACTAAGGGCCTGCACTCTTGGTTCGGTAGATGCAATCTAATTAAAATGTCAATTTTACCCAAATTTCTATACCTACTTCAAGCGCTACCGATACTAATACCATCCCAATATTTTAAACAAACTGACTCCCTTTTCACCAAATTTATTTGGACGAACTCAAAACCTAGACTGCGAAGACAATATTTAACACTACCCAAAAACCGGGGAGGCCTAGCACTACCAGACCTAAAAAATTACTACAGAGCGGTACACCTAAGCAGAATCATTGACTGGAACCGACATGATAAGAATAAGCTATGGATACATTTAGAACAGGCACAATGCCCATCCTCCCTGAAGGGGGCAGTATGGTGCTATGAAAAGCTGACCCCATCAGTGAAGATGCACCCTATTATAGGGACGACCTTGAAGGTAGGGACTTCCATACTATTCTCGACTTCGTTATCCACGACCAACTCACCACTATACCCAATTTTAGGGAACCCTGCCTTCCCACCCGGAGTAGATGGGGGGGGATATGAGATGCTGGCCAGAAATAATAGAGACAGAGCCACACACTTCCTAATAAACAACGAATGGCCCTCCATTCAATCGCTGGTGGCCGAAAACGGCCCCTTCCAGCTTCAGTTCTGGAGAGCAATCAGGATTCACCACTTTTTGCACTCCATACCACACCCAATACAGTATAATCGTAGTCTGACGACCTTTGAATCATACTGTAGCGACGAGGGACCCCTACCACGGGTACTATCCAAGACATACGCCCTACTCAACACTCCCGATGATATCCCCGACCTGACATATTTCCACAAATGGGAATCAGACTTGGGATGTACATTTACAGAAGCCCAAAAACAAACAATTATTAGATTTTCCCTGCAAACGTCAGTCTGCACGAAAATACAAGAACTCAACTACAAGATACTAACCAGGTGGTATCACACCCCTAGTAAACTACACAAATACTACCCAACCACATCCGACAACTGCTGGAGATGCCTATCAGAAAAAGGGACGCTCCTCCACGTCTTTTGGTCCTGCCCCGTATTGCAAAACTTCTGGACGTCAGTCCGAAAGATCACACAAAAGTTCACAGGCTATACAATAAATAATGATCCAGCCTTCATACTACTGCACGCCACCCCAATTCCAGCGAAAAAATACAAAAAACTGATAGTGCGACATTTATTAAACGCAGCCAAGGCCTGTATCCCACTTATGTGGAAGAAAAGGACCCCCCCGACAATAGGAACTTGGTTGCGCAAAGTAGAGGAGATTAAGAAAATGGAGGACTTAATCCTTTCGTCACAGAGTAAACAGGAACAGCATTCACAGACATGGATGCTGTGGAATATGTTCATTTTCTCTGACGAAGGGATAGCATTACTAAACACTTGAAGCATCAAGAATCGGCGCAAAATATAAACACCGTCCACCCTGGTTCCCCACCCCCCCCCCTAAAAACTACCCCCCCATTCTCCCTCTCTTCTTTGCTACCTCTCTTCCTTCTTACTTTACTTCTCCTCCTTCTCCTCTAGTCTCATAGGAGGAACCCCACATATGGGGGGGAGGAAAAAAAGAAAACAAGCATTCGACAGCCCATATCAAACACCCTACGCCTGGATACAAGGAAATGAGACCTGGCTCCCAGGTATAGAGATGAACCAACACACAAGGCTCACAACAATGAAGGGGTAGCACGATAATGCAATTAGGAGACGATAGAATGCTAATTGTAAGGTGATAATGACACTGAAACTGCTATGAGACATACCCATTTATATGTATGCTGCTAAAATTGAGGAGAACTATTGAATACTATGTATATGACGTTACTAAATAAGTTCCTGTTTCCATGCTGTTTTAAAAATCAATAAAAACTATATTTGCAAAAAAAAAAATCCTCCTACATAAGTTTTACTTGTATACCTGCTGTCTTCCTCTTTCTACAGCCTTTGAAAAGTGCATATCGTGTTAAAAATCTTTCTTCATCTTTCAGCAGTAGATAGGGGTGGGCGGGGAGACTGCACTACCACTGTGTAAGAGCTGATTGGAGGAAAGGGACACCCCCCTCTGCCTATGGGACACCCCCTGTCCCCCTCCACATAGGCAGAGGAACAAAGAAACATGCAGAGCTGTAGTCTGAATAGACAAGCTCCGTGCTTATCTCCCTCCCCGAAAATTTTAGCACGTTACCTGATGTGTTGGAGAACTTGTCAGAAGTGACTCATGCTGATAACAGAGGAACAAAGCACCAGAGAGAAATGACACTTAGAGCTTTGGAGAGAGACAAGTAAACACTACAGATATACGTGCTTAGTTCAAATTTCATGAATGGGGTTTACAACCGCTTTAAGACATGGGCACCATAAATAACACATGTGTCATGACTCATGTGTGGTATGTGTAGGGTTGTAATTAAATAACAAACATATGAATTTTAGATCTGAGAATGGTTATGTATCATTTTTTTTTAACAATCTCAAACAAAGTCAAAAAGAAACCAAAACCCTTTAACCACTTAAGGACTGCTCCACACATATATACTGCGGCAGGGCGGCCCCCTGCGTAAAATCATGTACAAGTACGTAATTCTGTGCAGTGGTTCTGGGGCATGTGCACACGCCGCCGGCGACCTGCTCCTGCTATGCCCGGACACAGCAGGAGACAATCAGCGGGAACGGCAGCCGTGAAGGCCGCCGGGACCAGCCGATCATTCACAGGAGAAGTGTAAACAAGGAAGACTGATGTTCTGTGAGGAAGGAAGATGGGGATCTTGTGTTTCTGCTAAGCAGAAACGCGAATCTCTCTTTTCCTCCAGTCACAGTATTCCCCCCCCCACAGTTAGAAAGCACTCCCTAGGAGCACACTTAACTCTTTGATCGCCCCTTCCCTGCCAGTGTCATTAGTACAGTTACAGAGCATACTATTTAGCATTGATCATTGTATTAGTGTCACTGGTCCCCAAAAAGTGTCAAAAGTGTCAGCTGTCGATTTGTCCAGTGCAATGTCGCAATCCTACTAAAAATTGCTAATCGCTGCGATTACTAGTAAAATAATAATAATAATAATAATAATAAAAATTCCATAAAAATATCCCCCCTAGTCTTTAGACGCTATACCTTTTGCGCAAATCAATCAATATATGCTTATTGTGATTTTTTTTTTACCAAAAATATGTAGCAGAATACATATTGGCCTAAACTGATGAAGAACTTTTATTAAAAAAAAAAAAAAATATTGGATATGTTTTATAGCATAAAGTATAAAATTATTGTTTTTTTTTTTTAAATTGTCTGTCTTTTTTTTGTTTATAGTGCAAAAAATAAAAAACGCAGAGGTGATCAAATACCACCAAAAGAAAGCTCTATTTGTGGAAAAAAAGGACATCAATTTTATTTGTGTACAGCGTCACACGACCGTTCAATCGTCAGTTAAAATAACGCAGTGCCGTATATCAAAAAATGGCCTGGTCATGAAAGGGGTAAACCTTCGGGGGCTGAAGTGGTTAAAGAGATAGAGCCGGTTCACACAGGGGCGACACAACTTCCAGCACGACTTTTGGAGGCAACTTGGACACGACTTGAGGAGCTACTTCAACATAACTTGGGACGACTTACAACACAACTTTAAGTCGCCCCAGGCCAGGTGACTTTGGCCATTGCCAATCAGAGAATAATCAGCTCTGGAGGGAGAAATCCACGCCAAAGTTTAAATAAAGAAACGGCATGGATTCCCCTCCAGGAGCATACCAGGCCCTTAGGTCTGGTATGGCTTTTGAGGGCAACCCCCTACGCCGAAAAAACGGCGTGGGGGTCCCCCCAAAATCCTTACCAGACCCTTATCCGAGCACGCAGCCTGGCCGGTCAGGAAAGGGGGTGGGGACGAGCGAGCGCCCCCCTCCCTCCTGAACCGTACCAGGTCGCATGCCCTCAACATGGGGGGGTGGGTGCTTTGGGGAAGGGGGCGCCCTGCGGCCCCCCACCCCAAAGCACCTTGCCCCCATGTTGATGAGGACAAGGGCCTCTTCCCGACAACCCTGGCCGTTGGTTGTCGGGGTCTGCGGGCGGGGGGCTTATCGAAAACCGGGAGCCCCCTTTAATAAGGGGGCCCCCAGATCCCGGCCCCTCACCCTATGTGAATGAGTATGGGGTACGATGTACCCCTACCCATTCACCCAAGGGGTAAACGTGTAAATAAAAAAAACACACATTTTTTAAAAAATATTTTATTGCACTGCTCCGGGGTCTTCTTCCGTCTTGGGGGGTCTTCTCGCCGGACTCCTCCGCTCTCTTCTGCTCTTTTACCTAGCTCTTTCACGAGCGGAGGAGCCCGGCTTTCTTCTTCGTCGTCGCCGCTGTCGTCTGGGGGTCTCTTTCCGCCTTCGGGGGTCTTCCGGGGTCTCTTCTGTTCTTGCCGATGTCGCCGCTTTCTGCGCCTTCTTCTTCTTCTTCTTCCGATGTTGACTCGTCGCTCTCTCTGGCCGGAATGGCAGAGCCGCGCTGTGTTGGGACTTATATAGGGACAAGGAGGCGGAGTCACATGCTCATGTCACATGGTGACCCCGCCCCCATATGATGTCACAGTCCCAGCATCCTCCGGGTCTGCCGAAGAAGAAAGCCGGGCTCCTCCGCTCGTGAAAGAGCTAGGTAAAAGAGCAGAAGAGAGCGGAGGAGTCCGGCGAGAAGACCCCCCAAGACGGAAGAAGACCCCGGAGCAGTGCAATAAAATATTTTTAAAAAAATGTGTGTTTTTTTTATTTACACTTTTACACCTTGGGTGAATGGGTAGGGGTACATCGTACCCCATACTCATTCACATAGGGTGAGGGGCCGGGATCTGGGGGCCCCCTTATTAACCACCTGATTACTTTGCACTTAAACCCCCCTCGTGACCAGACCTATTTTCAGCTTTTGGTGCTGACGCACTTGGAATGAAAATTGCGCGGTCATACAACACTGTACCTAAATGACATTTTTATCATTTTTTTCCCACAAATAGAGCTTTCTTTTGGTGGTATTTAATCACAGCTGGGGTTTTTATTTTTTGCGAAACAAACAAAAAAATGGAAAATTAAAAAAAAAAAAAAAATCATGTTTAACCACTTGCCGACCGCCCCATGTATATATACGTCGGCAGAATGGCACGTACAGGCAGAACCACGTACCTGTACGTGCCATTCTTCCGGCGGGTGGGGTGTCCGATCGGAACCCCCTCCGCCGGCGGGGACGGTCGGCATCGCTTCAGGAGCGATCCGGGACGAGGGGACGGCCAGTGGTTTCTGGCCACCCCCTCGCGATCGCTCCTGGCGAATGAAAAGCTTCCCCTTCCTGTCTATTGTATAGACAGGAAGGCGGAAGTGATGTCACGCTCGGTGCGCCGGTCTATGTGACCGGAGACGCCGAGCTGTGAACATGTAAAGGTTAGTGCACAACAGTACACTGACACCAGTACAGTTAGGCACATATTCCACCCCCTGTCACCCCCTGATCACCCCCCAGATCACCCCCTCCCCCCCCAGTCACAGTGTCACTAATTGCAGTGATCATTTATTTACTGATCACTGCATTTAGTGTCAGTGTGACTGTAATAACTGTCAGGGCAGTTAGTTTTAGGTCCTAGGTAGCCCCCTACCCCCCCCTAATAAAGGTTTAACCCCTTGATTGCCCCTAGTTAACCCCTTCACCCCCTTTTGCCAGTGTCACTAAGCGATCGTTTTTTCTGATCGCTGCATTGTGTCACTAGGTAACCATTTTTTTTTTTTATTTTAACCGCCATGTTTTATATAGGTTCATAAATAGTTTTATAGGTCAGGTACCCCCATATTACAACCTAAATAAAGGTTTTAACCCCCTGATTGCCCCTAGAGTTAACCCTTTCACCAGTAATCACCGTATAACTGTCACTGGTGACGCTGGTTAGCCAGTTAGTTATTTCGTTATTTAGGTTCCCCGTCAGGTTTTTATATAGCGTCAGGTACCCCCATATATTACCTAATAAAGGTTTAACCCCCTGATTGCCCCTAGTTAACCCTTTCACCCCCTTTTGCCAGTGTCACTAAGCGATCGTTTTTCTGATCGCTGCATTAGTGTCGCTAGGTAACCAGTTTTTTTTTAGGTTAACCGCCATGTTTATATAGGTTCATAAATAGGTTTATAGGTCAGGTACCCCCATATTACAACCTAAATAAAGGTTTTAACCCCCTGATTGCCCCTAGAGTTAACCCTTTCACCAGTGATCACCGTATAAAATGTCACTGGTGACGCTGGTTAGCCAGTTAGTTATTTCGTTATTTAGGTTCCCCGTCAGGTTTTTATATAGCGTCAGGTACCCCCATATATTACCTAATAAAGGTTTAACCCCCTGATTGCCCCTAGTTAACCCTTTCACCCCCTTTTGCCAGTGTCACTAAGCGATTGTTTTTCTGATCGCTGCATTAGTGTCACTGGTGCCGCTAGGTAGCCAGTTTTTTTTTTGTATTACTGTTACGGGTGACGCTGGTTAGTTAGCTTGTTTTTTATACTGTCAGGGCACCCGCCATTTATTACCCAATAACGGTTTAACCCCCTGATCGCCCGGCGGGTGATATCAATTAGGTTTTAGGGTCAAATAAGGTCTGCGTCGCCCCAGGTTAGTGCCAGTACCGCAAAAACACCCACGCGCAAAGCATACACCTCCCTTAGTGGTATAGTATCTGAACAGATCAATATCTGATCTGATCAGATCTATACTAGCGTCCCAGCAGTTTAGGGTTCCAAAAAAACGCATTGTTAGCGGGATCAGCCCAGATACCTGCTAGCACCTGCGTTTTCCCCCTCCGCCCAGCCCACCCAAGTGCAGTATCGATCGATCACTGTCACTTACAAAACACTAAGCACACATAACTGCAGCGTTCGCAGAGTCAGGCCTGATCCCTGCGATCGCTAACATTTTTTTTGTGGTAGCGTTTTGATTCAGTCGCTAACAGTCAGGAGCTTTTTTACCTGTGAATCTCAAAAAAATAAAAAAAACAAAAATAGTTGTCGTTTTATTGTTCTCTCTCTCACTCTATTGTTGCTCTTTTTTTACTCCATTCTATTCTGCAATGTTTTATTATGTTTTATCATGCTTGCTTTTCAGGTATGTAATTTTGTTTACTGTGTTTTAGTGTTGAGCATTTTTTTTTGTTTTCAGGTGCGCCATTCAGTTGCAGCGCGGATTTATTTATCTTGACAGCAACAGCGTTTGCTCCCACGATACATAAAGCCCGCGACTCCAACGCTGTAGGAGGTGATTTCACCACCACAGTTAAAAAAAAGAGCATATGTGCCGAAGCATGGGGGCAGCAGGGGGGGCGGAGGAGCGATTGGCTCCTAATGCCACGTACATACGGTCGAAATTCCGACCGTGTGTACACGGCATAACTTTTGCGGGAGGATGCCCCCATGCATCGGCATATATAAATGGTGCATGTATGCCCATCATTAGAAGTGGGTGGATGAAGGGAGGTATTCTAATGGTGGGCATACCCACCAATCAATCTCTTTTTTTCGTTTAGCCAAGAGGCTGCATGAAAAAAAAAAAGATTACAATATATGTCCAGTATGTTGCTGGACTTTGAATGGTTATACCAGAATGATGCCTGCAGGTTTAGGTATCATCTTAGTATCATTCTTTTCAGCCAGTGATCGGCTTTCATGTAAAAGCAATTCTAGTGGGTAATTAGCCTCTAGACTGCTTTTACAAGCAGTGGGAGGGAATGTCCCCCCTCCCGGATATAAACCGCGCCATTGGGAAATTGGGAAAGCATTTTATCACACCAATCTTGGTGTGGTCAGATGCTTTGAGGGCAGAGGAAAGATCTAGGGTCTAATAGACCCCAATTTTTTCAAAAAAAGAGTACCTGTCACTGCCTATTGCTATCATAGGGGATATTTACATTCCCTGAGATAACAATAAAAATCATAACAAAGAAAAAAAATGGAAGGAACAGTTTAAAAATAGAATAAAAAAGCTAAATAAATAAAAAAAAAAAAAAAAACTAAAAAAAAAAAAAAAAAAGCACCCCTGCCCCCCCTTCTCTTGCGCAAAGGCGTACACAAGCGTTGGTCTGGCGTCATATGTAAACAGCAATTGCACCATGCATGTGAGGTATCACCGCGAAGGTCAGATCGAGGGCAGTAATTTTAGCAGTAGACCTCCTCCGTGAATCTAATGTGGTATCATGTAAAGGCTTTTAAAGGCTTTTAAAAATGTATGTAGTTTGTCGCCACTGCGTGTTTGTGCGCAATTTTAAAGCATGTCGTGTTTGGTATCCATGTACTCGGCCTAAGATCATATTTTTTATTTCATCAAAAATTTGAGCAATATAGTGTGTTTTAGTGCATTAAAATAAAAAAAAGTGTATTTTTTCCACAAAAAATGCGTTTGAAAAATCGCTGCGCAAATACTGTGTGGAAAAAAAAAATGCAACACCCACCATTTTAATCTGTAGGGCCTTTGCTTTAACAATATATATAGTTTTTGGGGGTTCAACGTAATTTTCTTGCAAAAAAAAAATATGTTTTCATGTAAACAAAAAGTGTCAGAAAGGGCTTTGTCTACAAGTGGTTAGAAGAGTGGGTGACGTGTGACATAGGCTTCTAAATGTTGTGCATAAAATGCCAGGACAGTTCAAACCCCCCCCAAATGACCCCATTTTGGAAAGTAGACACCCCAAGCTATTTGCTGAGAGCAATGTTGAGCCCATTAAAATATTTTTTTTTTTGTCCCAAGAGATTGAATAATGAAAAAAAAAAATATATATATATATTTTTTTTACAAAAAGTTGTCACTAAATGATATATTGCTCAAACATGTCATGGGCATATGTGGAAATACACCCCAAAATACATTCTGTTGCTTCTCCTGAGTACGGGGATACCACATGTGTGGGACTTTTTGGGAGCCTAGCTGCGTACGGAACCCCAAAAACCAAGCACCGCCTTCAGGCTTTCTAAGGGAGTAATTTTTTTATTTCACTTCTCACTGCCAATCACAGTTTCGGAGGCCATGGAATGCCCAGATGGCATAAAACCCCCCAAAATGACCCCATTTTGGAAAGTAGACACCCCAAGCTATTTGCTGAGAGGTATTGTGAGTATTTTGCAGATGTCGCTTTTTGTCACAAAGTTTTGAAAATTGAAAAAAGAAAAAAAAAATGTTTTTTTTTTCTTTACTTTCTTCATTTTCAAAAACAAATGAGAGCTGTAAAATACTCACCATGCCTCTCAACAAATAGCTTGGGGTGTCTACTTTCCAAAATGGGGTCATTTGGGGGGGTTTTGTGCTATTTTGGCATTTTATGGCCTTCGAAACGGTGATAGGTAGTGAGGAGTGAAATCAAAAATTTGCACCCTTAGAAATCCTGAAGGCGGTGCTTGGGTTTCGGGGCCCCGTACGCGGCTAGGCTCCCAAAAAGTCCCACACATGTGGTATCCCCATACTCAGGAGAAGCAGCAAAATGTATTTTGGGGTGCAATTCCACATATAACCATGACATGTGTGAGCAATATATCATTTAGTGACAACTTTTTGAAGAAAAAAAAAATTATTTTTTATTTTTGTCTTTATTCAATCACTTGGGACTAAAAAAAAAAATATTCAATGGGCTCAACATGCCTCTCAGCAAATAGCTTGGGGTGTCTACTTTCCAAAATGGGGTCATTTGGGGGGGTTTTGTACTTCTCTGCCATTTTAGCACCTCAAGAAATGAAATAGGCAGTCATAAATTAAAAGCGGTGTAAATTCCAGAAAATGTACTCTAGTTTGTAGACACTATAACTTTTGCGCAAACCAATAAATATACGCTTATTGGCATTTTTTTTTACTAAAGACATGTGGCTGAATACATTTTGGCCCAAATGTTTGACTAAAATTGAGTTTATTAGATTTTTCTTATAACAAAAAGTAGAAAATCTCTTTTTTTTTCAAAATTTTCGCTCTTTTTCCGTTTATATCGCAAAAAATAAAAATCACAGAGGCAATCAAATACCATCAAAAGAAAGCTCTATTTGTGGGAAGAAAAGGACGCAAATTTCGTTTCGTTACAAAATTGCATGACCGCGCAATTACCAGTTAAAGTAGTGCAGTGCGAAATTGAAAAAAGACTTCTGGTCCTTAAGCTGACAATTGGTCCGGGGCTGAAGTGGTTAATAGTTTGTTATAAAATTTTGCAAACAGGTCATTTTTCTGCTTCATTGATATGCGCTGATGGTGCGGCACAGGTGGGCACTGATAGGCTGCACTGGTGGGGACAGATAAGTCGGTACTGATGGGGACAGATAAGTCGGTACTGATGGGGACAGCAAAGATGGCACTGATGGGCACGGATGGGTGGCACGGATGGGTAGCACAGATGGGTGGCACCGATGGGCACTGATGGATGACACTGATGGGCACTGATGGGTGGCACTGATGGGTGGCACTGATGGGCACTGATAGGTGGCACTGATGGGCACTGGTAGGTGACACAGATGAGCACTGGTAGGGGACACAGATGAGCACTGGCAGGTGACACTGATGTGCAGCACTGGCACTGTAGGCACTGAGAGATGGCACTGTGGGCACTGAGAGATGGCACTGTGGGCACTGAGAGATGGCAGTGTGGGCACTGGTAGGGGCACTTTAATGGGGCAAAGGTGGGCACAATGTATTGGCACATCGCTGGGCACATTGCAGTGAGAGGGACTGATGTCCCTCTCACTGCCGCCGGTGATCGGCTTTTTTTTTTTTCTCCTCGCGCTGTCAGCGCGACGAGGAAAAAAAGCCGATTACTGGCTCTGTTAGTATCACATGATCAGCTGTCATTGGCTGACAGCTGATCACGTGGTAAGGGGTCGGGATTGACCCCTTACTCAGATCTGTGATCCAGCGAGTCTCACAGACTCGCTGATCACAGAGCGCGCCGCGCGCACCCTTCAGGGGGCGCGCAGGCAGCTCGTGTCCGGGACGACGTCAATAGACGTCGTCCCGGCACAATAGATCCGCGCTGTAGCCGTCATTTGGCTATAGCGCGGGTCTATAGTGGTTAAAGGGGGCTCCCGGATTCCGATAAGCCCCCCGCCCGCAGACCCCGACAACCAACGGCCAGGGTTGTCGGGAAGAGGCCCTTGTCCTCATCAACATGGGGGCATGGTGCTTTGGGGTGGGGGGCCGCAGGGCACCCCCTTCCCCAAAGCACCCACCCCCCCATGTTGAGGGCATGCGACCCGGTACGGTTCAGGAGGGAGGGGGGCGCTCGCTCGTCCCCACCCCCTTTCCTGACCGGCCAGGCTGCGTGCTCGGATAAGGGTCTGGTATGGATTTTGGGGGGACCCCCACGCCGTTTTTTCGGCGTAGGGGGTTGCCCTCAAAAGCCATACCAGACCTAAGGGCCTGGTATGCTCCTGGAGGGGGAACCCATGCCGGTTTTTAATTTGAAATTTGGCATAGAGTTCCTCCTCAAGGAGACACTGTCGCGTCCATATAGATGGAGATCCGACTTGGAGGCGACTTCCATTGAAATCAATGGGTACAAGTCGCCTAGAAGTCGGATTGAAGTAGTACAGGAACCTTTTCTGAAGTCAGAGCGACTTCAGTAGTGTTCATTAAGACGGCTCTCATTCACTTGCATGTAATTTCTGATGTCAAGTGACTTGGGGCGACTTGCAGTCTGACAAGTCACCCCCCCCAAGTCACGGTAGTGTGAACGGGCTCTTAATATAACATTTTGTTTTTGCAGTTTACTGTTACATGTCAAGAAGCCTCATATACCAGTAAATACATTTTTCAAGTTGCTATTTTCACATCTCACACCTGAAGTAATAAACCACACCCAAAACAAACAAAAGAACACTCAGTGGGGGACTGAGGGCCTTCCCATGAAATTTGGATGACAATAGCTTGTCAAGTAGCCCTTCAAATGGCCATAAGTGACCATCAGAAATGGTTCTCTGATTGCTTTAAAGGAATTCAAAATTTGAACTTGATTGAATTCAAACTCTGGAGACTTGGGATGAATTTAATTTCAACCACGATCTCGGGCATAAGCCTATAATTTTGAAACCATTTACCCAATGATAGAGAGTCTCACTATATCAACTGTAATAAAGTATTAATAATGCTTGCAGTGTGTTAGATTTTATCAACGACAAAATAGATTTTACAAAGACATTTCTTAAACAAGTGCAAAGTGAGTTTAGCAACTATCTGTGGGCTCAAAAATACCACAGACTGAATCATACTATTATGGCTCAACCCAAACAGAGAAGGGAACAGGGTTCCCGGACCCACTCAAATATCATGTAGCAATACAACATGGCTAGATTTTTAGACTAGTGTAAATATGGATCTGACAAAAAAAGGTAGGGGGTGTCAAGGGGACAGGTGGTATACATGCAGGTATGCTTTTTCTTGTGCTGAACCTGATCACTCTCTTTCTAGCCCTGTTGTAACCCTCCAGGACTATGGATACGTCACTGCCTGCCTGTGGCCAGCCCTCTTGCAGCAGGTACATGGTAGGGGGTCTCCCTGGGTGTTGCCTGCCGGAGGGGGGGTCGGTTGAGCATCAGTTACTGTTGTCTCCCTTAACACAGATGTACCTTGTTTTTCTTTTTTCTGTCAGCCCTTCTAGGTCTAACCAGCAGCGCAGTTCACGCAACGAAGTGACTGTTCAAAATCCCATCGCCGGCAATACCAGATCTAGACACCACGGGTCTCCCTCAAGATCAAGACACCCCCTCCCACGGCTCACTCCAGTCGTACAACCGAATGAGTCTGTTGGGGGTGTAGGGCATGTTCCTGTAGGCAAATCACTCTGTGATCCCTGCTACGCAAAAGAAACAGGCGAAAGAGGTGGTACGGACCAGCAACTAAAGTCTCTGGTTGAAAGGGTCGTTAAGGAAAGTCTGAGAGAGATGCCAGGCCAGCCAGACCCACGTTTCTCCTACAGAGCCTCCACGCTCACCAGGGAGGGATGCTCAGGCTTAGGACGCTTGAGAGTCCTCTTTGCCAAGTCACCCATCTGCTGTCCCCTCGGATAGTGACTCTAAGGGAAGTAGACCCCTGCACCGGATTTGACTTCGCCCTGCTTCCTCCTTTGGTTAAGGTCATAAAGGAGACTTTAAATTGGGAAGAGCCAGTAACGGCCCCTGCAAAGCAGAGAACATTTTTCAAACAATTGAAGGAGGAATGGATCAACTTCCCATTTCTCTCTGAACTAAGTAAAGTTATCACGGACGAGTCGGGAAAAGTGGAGAAGAAGAACTCCCTTCTCTCTAAAATACAGAGGCTTCAAATGAGAGGAAGTTAAGCAATTGGAATCAGCCCCTCTAGTGGATGCTGCCGTGATGGTTGGTCAGACACATGACCCTTTCCTCTGGAGGATACAGTCTCTTTTAGGGATGCCTTGGACAGACGGATGGACTCTCATTTGAAGCGGGTCCATCTTACGGCAGGTATGGCATGTAAGCCAGCCTTGGCTCTGGCTGCCATGTCAAGAGCTATGGAGATTTGGTCAGACAATGTGGATGAGACACTCAGAAATGGCTCGGAGGAAGTGGCCAAGAGTTCACCCATCCAGGAATTGAGGTTGGCATCAACTTTTCTGGGGAAGGCCTCGATTGATATCATCCACCTGGTAGCTCAGGTTATGTTGTCTGCAGAGTGCCCTCTGGCTTCGTCCTTGGCTGGACAACCCAGCATCAAAACAGAGGCCAGAGAAGATCGATTCCAAGGAAACAGAACCAGGATTGTGCATGGGAAGCACATAGTTACAAGCCAGGCCTTGAGTTCTCCAGATCTTGGAAGGCTAGACAGTCATCTTTCAAGAAAACCGCTAAGAGCGGTTTGACGGATGAGAAGGAACCGACCAAGTCTTTTTGAGATTGGGCATGCCCAGGCAGGCTGGGTGGGGGCTCGTCTTCTCTGCTTTCGGCATGTTTGGGCGGCCTCAATCAAAGGTCTTGTTGGCTGTTGTGGCTCTATTAAGAACCAGAGGGATCCGTCTCCATCATTACCTAGACGATCTCCTCCTACTGGCTCAAGACAGAGATTGTCTCCTGGAACACAGAGATCAAGTCATTTCAACTCTCCGGGAATTCGGATGGCTTCTGAACCTGGAGAAGAGTCAGTTAGAGCCTTTGCAGTCTCTGGTGTTCCTCGGACCTCTCTTCGATACAGTGAGAGGCACCATCTCCCTACCCGAGGAGAAGGTTACAATAGTTTGAGACAGGATTCGTCTGGCTCTCTCCTCTTCTCATCTCCATGCGCTTCAGTGTCTGAGGATCATAGGCACCATGGTGTCCACAATACCAATGGTGAAGTGGGCATAGTGGAGGATGCAGCCTTTCCAGAAGGGATTTCTTCATCAATGGTCAGGCGACAAAGCTCAGTGTATTCACATCACTCAGGCCATGAGGGGTTCCCTCCTCTGGTGGCTTCAAAGGGAAAATCTACGCAAATGTCACTTCATCCTTCCCATCACGTGGATCACAGTGACGTCAAATGCCAGCAACAGAGGTTGAGGCGCTCATTGCCTAACGGAAGTTAGAGAATAGTGTTGAATATCCTAGCGTTACGGGCAGCATTCCAGGCACTGTTGGCGTTTCGCCATCTGATAGCAGGGGCAACTGTATTACTCAGATTGGACAACAAGACGTCAGTAGCCTATGTAAGGAAACAAGGGGGTACCAGAAGCCTGTCTCTGCTACAAGAGGTGGAACCAATAATGATCTGGGCACAGAAGAATCTGGTCAACTTAATGGCAACTTATGTTCCGGGGGATTCTCGCGAGTCCACTTGGACAACAACGGGTGGTCTCTTCACGAGGATGTGTTCAAATGGATCTTAACCTTGGGGATCTCTCCAGAAGTTGATCTCTTCGCCTCCCTGTGCAACAGGAAGCTAACGGGGTACTACTTAAGGTTCCGGGACCCACAGGCCTACGGGATAGACGCGCTGATAGAGTGTTGGTGGTTTCACAGAGCATATGCCTTCCCTCCAACACCCATTGTCTTTCAGTTCCTGCGGAGTCTCATGTGGGAGGAGGTAGAGATAATAGCCATAATTCAACAGGCCTTGGTTGCCTCTCTCAACACTTCTCAGCTTCCGAGAACCAGTTCCTCTCCCGATCGGATTGGATTTGCTATCCCAAGGCACGATTCTTCACCCGTGCCTGGCTCACCTACAGTTGAGGACTTGGTTTTTGAGAGGGGAAGGTTGGAAGCACTAGGATGCCCCAAGGAAGTTATTCCCACACTCCTGAATGCGAGGAGACGAAGCACTAACAGAGTGTATGAACGAATTTGGGCTAAATTCTCGACCCATATGTCTTCTAAAGCTAATTCATGTGGCACACCTGCAATTCAAGACATCTTGAGTTTCCTGAAATCAGGCCTGGATTTGCACTGATCTGTCAGTTCTCTTTGTGTACAGGTTTCAGCGATCTCAGCCTTCACTGGGGTGTTGTGGGCCAGACATGCCCTTATTCAGCAATTTTTCAAAGGAGCAGTTAGACTGAGGCCTCAAAGGAAACCCAGGTTCCACAAATGGGATCTTCCTCTAGTTCTTAAGTTCTTCTTACAACTCGATAAACCACTGTCTATCAGAGAGCTTACTATCAAAACTACATTTTTGATTGCCATCACCTCAGCAAAGAGGGTATCCGAAATCCAGGCTTTAGGATCTTTTTTCCGGACAGAGTGGTTCTAATTCCGATGCTAGGGTCAAACCCTAAGGTCACCTCAATCTTTCATGAGAACCAAGAGATCTCACTTCCCACCTTTAGATCAGCCGGAAATCTGGAAATACATCCCCTCGATGTTGGTGTCTCCTTGAAGCAATATCTGGAAGAAACGGCTCCCTTCCGTCAGTCGGATTATCTTTTTGTTTTGTTCTACGGGAACAAGGGGCTCCGGGCCTCAGTCAGATCCATTGCTGCATGGGTTGTACAGGCAATTCAATGGGCATATAGAGAGAAGGGCTTGGCTCCTCCTGAGGTCGTAACAGCGCACTCAACTAGAAGTCTTTCAATCTCGTGGGCCTCACGTCATGTTGCGCCTGAAGTGATCTGCAGGGTGGCTTCCTGGTCATCAATCCATGCCTTTATGTATCATTATTGTGTTGAACCAGCTGCTCTATCTTCAGTTGATTTTGGTGTTAAAGTACTATCGGTTGACGGTGTTAAATAAATCTTTGTTCCGCATTTTGCCCACCCATGTGTGTACAGCGAGTTATTTCCCACACGTTGGCTGCCATGGAGTCTGTCAGGAAAACTGAAAATTCCTATCAAAATACTTACCGCAATTTTCTTTTCCTGATGGACTCCATGGCAGCAGGAGTTCCCTCCGAAATGGCTGGAGTAGGCTAGTTATCGAACACGGCCACTGGCAGGGAGCAAAGATTTATGGGAGTAGTGTCCTATAGGGTAGTAGAGGCAGGACTAAACCCACACGTTGGCTGCCATGGAGTCCATCAGGAAAGGAAAATTACGGTAAGTATTTTGATAGGAATTTTCTGTTATATAGCTCTGTGGTAACACACTGCACACTGTCCATCGCTCTCAGTTAACAACACACAGAGAAAGCAGCCTTTGAAAGTCTTTGGGCTGGGATTTCGCAAAAAAAACATTATTGGGCAAATTCTTGCACCCGGTCAGATCAAGTTATGTGGTAGTTTTGGCCAATGATTTTTTTTTTTGGAAAAGCATTTTGAGACATTCTGCTGGGCAATTCCTGCCAAATGTCCCGAAAGTTCAGATTCAATCCAATCTCAGAAAGTTTGGCATGGATCTTGATTTGGGCTGAACCCTGAGCTCACCCCAAGTCACAATTTTGTCAGCTGAAGTCTCTTATGATTTTTTTTACCATTTACCTGCGGTGTATAATGATGCTATATACATCTAAAGTGGTTGTAAACCCACAAAAAACAAAAACCTGCAAGACAAAGGCATAATGATCTAGTATGTATAGCATTTTAGCTCAATATGAAATACTCACCTTAGATCGAAGCCCCCGCAGTGGTCATCACTCCCGGAGTTACTTCCGGGCTTCAGCGATGTGATTGGCCGAAGCCGCAATGACGTCACTCCCGCGCATGCGGGTAAGCCTTATTATAGGCTTACCTGTAGTAAAAAGTGGTTGTAAAGGGTTTACAAACACTTTAACCACTTCAGCCCCGGACCAATTGTCAGCTTAAGGACCAGAGGTCTTTTTTCAATTTCGCACTGCACTACTTTAACTGGTAATTGTGCGGTCATGCAATTTTGTAACGAAACGAAATTTGCGTCCTTTTCTTCCCACAAATAGAGCTTTCTTTTGATGGTATTTGATTGCCTCTGTGATTTTTATTTTTTGCGATATAAACGGAAAAAGAGCGAAAATTTTGAAAAAAAAAGAGATTTTCTACTTTTTGTTATAAAAAAAATCTAATAAACTCAATTTTAGTCAAACATTTGGGCCAAAATGTATTCAGCCACATGTCTTTAGTAAAAAAAATGCCAATAAGCGTATATTTATTGGTTTGCGCAAAAGTTATAGCGTCTACAAACTAGAGTACATTTTCTGGAATTTACACCGCTTTTAATTTATGACTGCCTATTTCATTTCTTGAGGTGCTAAAATGGCAGAGAAGTACAAAACCCCCCCAAATGACCCCATTTTGGAAAGTAGACACCCCAAGCTATTTGCTGAGAGGCATGTTGAGCCCATTGAATATTTTTTTTTTTAGTCCCAAGTGATTGAATAAAGACAAAAATAAAAAAGATTTTTTTTTTTTTTCAAAAAGTTGTCACTAAATGATATATTGCTCACACATGCCATAGTTATATGTGGAATTGCACCCCAAAATACATTTTGCTGCTTCTCCTGAGTATGGGGATACCACATGTGTGGGACTTTTTGGGAGCCTAGCCGCGTACGGGGCCCCGAAACCCAAGCACCGCCTTCAGGATTTCTAAGGGTGCAAATTTTTGATTTCACTCCTCACTACCTATCACAGTTTCGAAGGCCATAAAATGCCAAAATAGCACAAAACCCCCCCAAATGACCCCATTTTGGAAAGTAGACACCCCAAGCTATTTGTTGAGAGGCATGGTGAGTATTTTACAGCTCTCATTTGTTTTTGAAAATGAAGAAAGTAAAGAAAAAAAAATTTTTTTTTTCTTTTTTCAATTTTCAAAACTTTGTGACAAAAAGCGACATCTGCAAAATACTCACAATACCTCTCAGCAAATAGCTTGGGGTGTCTACTTTCCAAAATGGGGTCATTTTGGGGGGTTTTATGCCATCTGGGCATTCCATGGCCTCCGAAACTGTGATTGGCAGTGAGAAGTGAAATAAAAAAATTACTCCCTTAGAAAGCCTGAAGGCGGTGCTTGGTTTTTGGGGTTCCGTACGCAGCTAGGCTCCCAAAAAGTCCCACACATGTGGTATCCCCGTACTCAGGAGAAGCAACAGAATGTATTTTGGGGTGTATTTCCACATATGCCCATGACATGTTTGAGCAATATATCATTTAGTGACAACTTTTTGTAAAAAAAATATATATATTTTTTTTTTTCATTATTCAATCTCTTGGGACAAAAAAAAAAAATATTTAATGGGCTCAACATTGCTCTCAGCAAATAGCTTGGGGTGTCTACTTTCCAAAATGGGGTCATTTGGGGGGGGTTTGAACTGTCCTGGCATTTTATGCACAACATTTAGAAGCCTATGTCACACGTCACCCACTCTTCTAACCACTTGTAGACAAAGCCCTTTCTGACACTTTTTGTTTACATGAAAACATATTTTTTTTTTGCAAGAAAATTACGTTGAACCCCCAAACACTATATATATTGTTAAAGCAAAGGCCCTACAGATTAAAATGGTGGGTGTTGCATTTTTTTTTTCCACACAGTATTTGCGCAGCGATTTTTCAAACGCATTTTTTGTGGAAAAAATACACTTTTTTTTATTTTAATGCACTAAAACACACTATATTGCTCAAATTTTTGATGAAATAAAAAATATGATCTTAGGCCGAGTACATGGATACCAAACACGACATGCTTTAAAATTGCGCACAAACACGCAGTGGCGACAAACTACATACATTTTTAAAAGCCTTTAAAAGCCTTTACATGATACCACATTAGATTCACGGAGGAGGTCTACTGCTAAAATTACTGCCCTCGATCTGACCTTCGCGGTGATACCTCACATGCATGCTGCAATTGCTGTTTACATATGACGCCAGACCAACGCTTGTGTACGCCTTTGCGCAAGAGAAGGGGGGGCAGGGGTGCTTTTTTTTTTTTTTTTTTTAGTTTTTTTTTTATTTATTTAGCTTTTTTATTCTATTTTTAAACTGTTCCTTCCATTTTTTTTCTTTGTTATGATTTTTATTGTTATCTCAGGGAATGTAAATATCCCCTATGATAGCAATAGGCAGTGACAGGTACTCTTTTTTTGAAAAAATTGGGGTCTATTAGACCCTAGATCTTTCCTCTGCCCTCAAAGCATCTGACCACACCAAGATTGGTGTGATAAAATGCTTTCCCAATTTCCCAATGGCGCGGTTTATATCCGGGAGGGGGGACATTCCCTCCTACTGCTTGTAAAAGCAGTCTAGAGGCTAATTACCCGCTAGAATTGCTTTTACATGAAAGCCGATCACTGGCTGAAAAGAATGATACCAAGATGATACCTAAACCTGCAGGCATCATTCTGGTATAACCATTCAAAGTCCAGCAACATACTGGACATATATTGTAATCTTTTTTTTTTTTCATGCAGCCTCTTGGCTGAACGAAAAAAAGAGATTGATTGGTGGGTATGCCCACCATTAGAATACCTCCCTTCATCCACCCACTTCTAATGATGGGCATACATGCACCATTTATATATGCCGATGCATGGGGGCATCCTCCCGCAAAAGTTATGCCGTGTACACACGGTCGGAATTTCGACCGTATGTACGTGGCATTAGGAGCCAATCGCTCCTCCGCCCCCCCTGCTGCCCCCATGCTTCGGCACATATGCTCTTTTTTTTAACTGTGGTGGTGAAATCACCTCCTACAGCGTTGAGTCGCGGCTTTATGTATCGTGGGAGCAAACGCTGTTGCTGTCAAGATAAATAAATCCGCGCTGCAACTGAATGGCGCACCTGAAAACAAAAAAATGCTTAACACTAAAACACAGTAAACAAAATTACATACCTGAAAAGCAAGCATGATAAAACATGATAAAACATAATAAAACATTGCAGAATAGAATGGAGTAAAAAAAGAGCAACAATAGAGAGAGAGAGAGAACAATAAAACGACAACTATTTTTGTTTTTTTTATTTTTTTGAGATTCACAGGTAAAAAAGCTCCTGACTGTTAGCGACTGAATCAAAACGCTACCACAAAAAAAATGTTAGCGATCGCAGGGATCAGGCCTGACTCTGCGAACGCTGCAGTTATGTGTGCTTAGTGTTTTGTAAGTGACAGTGATCGATCGATACTGCACTTGGGTGGGCTGGGCTGGGCGGAGGGGGAAAACGCAGGTGCTAGCAGGTATCTGGGCTGATCCCGCTAACAATGCGTTTTTTTGGAACCCTAAACTGCTGGGACGCTAGTATAGATCTGATCAGATCAGATATTGATCTGTTCAGATACTATACCACTAAGGGAGGTGTATGCTTTGCGCGTGGGTGTTTGCGGTACTGGCACTAACCTGGGGCGACGCAGACCTTATTTGACCCTAAAACCTAATTGATATCACCCGCCGGGCGATCAGGGGGTTAAACCGTTATTGGGTAATAAATGGCGGGTGCCCTGACAGTATAAAAAACAAGCTAACTAACCAGCGTCACCCGTAACAGTAATACAAAAAAAAACTGGTTACCTAGCGACACTAATGCAGGGATCAGAAAAACGATCGCTTAGTGACACTGGCAAAAGGGGTGAAAGGGTTAACTAGGGGCAATCAGGGGGTTAAACCTTTATTAGGTAATATATGGGGGTACCTGACGCTATATAAAAACCTGACGGGGAACCTAAATAACGAAATAACTAACTGGCTAACCAGCGTCACCAGTGACATTTTATACGGTGATCACTGGTGAAAGGGTTAACTCTAGGGGCAATCAGGGGGTTAAAACCTTTATTTAGGTTGTAATATGGGGGTACCTGACCTATAAACCTATTTATGAACCTATATAAACATGGCGGTTAACCTAAAAAAAAACTGGTTACCTAGCGACACTAATGCAGCGATCAGAAAAACGATCGCTTAGTGACACTGGCAAAAGGGGGTGAAAGGGTTAACTAGGGGCAATCAGGGGGTTAAACCTTTATTAGGTAATATATGGGGGTACCTGACGCTATATAAAAACCTGACGGGGAACCTAAATAACGAAATAACTAACTGGCTAACCAGCGTCACCAGTGACAGTTATACGGTGATTACTGGTGAAAGGGTTAACTCTAGGGGCAATCAGGGGGTTAAAACCTTTATTTAGGTTGTAATATGGGGGTACCTGACCTATAAAACTATTTATGAACCTATATAAAACATGGCGGTTAAAATAAAAAAAAAAATGGTTACCTAGCGACACAATGCAGCGATCAGAAAAACGATCGCTTAGTGACACTGGCAAAAGGGGGTGAAGGGGTTAACTAGGGGCAATCAGGGGGTTAAACCTTTATTAGGGGGGGGTAGGGGGCTACCTAGGACCTAAAACTAACTGCCCTGACAGTTATTACAGTCACACTGACACTAAATGCAGTGATCAGTAAATAAATGATCACTGCAATTAGTGACACTGTGACTGGGGGGGGAGGGGGTGATCTGGGGGGTGATCAGGGGGTGACAGGGGGGTGTTTTGTGTGCCTAACTGTACTGGTGTCAGTGTAGTGTTGTGCACTAACCTTAACATGTTCGCCGCTCGGCGTCTCCGGTCACATAGACCGGCGCACCGAGCGTGACATCACTTCCGCCTTCCTGTCTATACAATAGACAGGAAGGGGAAGTTTCTCATTGGCCAGGAGCGATCGCGAGGGGGTGGCCAGAAACCACTGGCCGTCCCCTCGTCCCGGATCGCTCCTGAAGCGATGCCGACCGTCCCCGCCGGCGGAGGGGGGTCCGATCGGACCCCCCAACCGCCTAAAGAATGGCACGTACAGGTACGTGGTTCTGCCTGTACGTGCCATTCTGCCGACGTATATCTACATGGGGCGGTCGGCAAGTGGTTAAAGAGTAACTTCATTTTTGTTGAGTAAAAAAACTTTCCCCTCTGGGTACATGTACATTGCAGGGATTTTAACAAACTTTGTTGCAGATTCCTACCGCCTGTTATTCTGAAGACATAGCTGTTTGTGTGCATGTGTGAAATGAATGTGAATTGCCTTGTCTCATCGTCAGTTCAAACTTATGCTCTTCAGAACTACTGCGGCAAAACAAACCATTGCGAAAGCTTGGAAATCTAATTCACTTTGTGTATTATCAGTCATACACAGAGATACTCAATCCATGATTCACGCAAAAACAAAAGCTATCTTTCTTAATAATATATCTAAAATTTGAAGCCCTCTGGAGCCCGTGGACTGAACACTTCTTACCACCGGGCTTTGATGACACATTATTACTGCGCTGAGGATATGTGATGATAACTAGTTATTTTACTCAAATTCATATTTAATTAACTAAGACTAGTGACCCCTTCTGGAGACACTACCTACTCCTCACCCTCTCACCCCCCCTGCCTCTATACTCAGTTTTCTCCTCCCTTATTAATAGTTTATCCTATTTAAGTAAGGATTACTTGGGTTAGTCAGGAACATTGCTTTTCTTTCCAGATAATGCCCAGCCATATTGCAGAAACTTGGCCCTGGAAGAGCCTATTGACTTCTAACTACCCTGTCTCCTCCCTTGACCTACTATTTCATAAAATATTGATCTTTCTTAAACTCTGACGTTATATTCTCAGTTATATTATCTTACCTTCCTATCTTGATTCTCTACGTTAGCCATTTTAATAGCTGAAATCATAGCTCCTATTATATACGTTAAAAGAAATATTGCTTCGTAAGATGCTCCTTACTCTATCTCCTATCTCATACTTTTCACCAGAGAAGCTTTACTATTACTTTATATTCTTATTGTATTGTATTATTACGTATAATATAATTATACAACCTTTGTTATATTTTGAAAAACATAATAAAATATTTTAAAAGAAATTAATGTGAATGGGAGTGATCATATAATTATCAATCAGCTGCTGCACTTGCAGGGCTCTAATGAGGAAAGTGTCAGGATCCTTCGGGAGTATCTCACCAAAAAAAATCAAATTTTTGTTGCAGGTGATGCCAAAAATCTGACTTGTGCAGACTTCTGGGAAAATCAGTAAGCCGATCACACAAGCAGGAAAAGGAAAAGTACTTTTTAATAACATTCAGTTACAAAATGACTTATGCAACAATTGTACATGCTATATATATTTTTTTATTTGCTGGTGGGGGGTTTCCCACAAATGTGGAGTTACCCTATAATTAGAAACTTCCATCCCATTTCATTCGACTCTGCCCCCTCTCTGGCTATTTTTGTTATTCTGGCACATGCACAGGGAATTGTCTGCACATGAACAGACACTACAGACTGGGATCAAAGACAGCTCCTGTCTTTGCACATGTCTGGATGACCCCAAGCATGCACATAGGTGAGGGAATTCCACACATTAAACAGATGTGCTGCAGGTTTTTGCAAACAAAGAAGTGTTTGTGTGTGTTTGGGTATGGGCATAAACATCATTCACGCTTAGGCAGGGCAAAATTAAAGCCAAAATTAGGATGAAGGTCCAGTTTAAATGAAAAGAAAATCTTCTAGTTTTAAACCCAAGATTTAACTTTCATACATTGTGCAAAATCTAAAATAAAGCATGTATTAAAAAAATAGATTTGTTTCAAAATAAAATTTATGACCTCTTAAAGTAAAGTAGTAGTAAAATCCCATCTCTTGCCGCAGGGTCCCTGCCTAACCAGCGGGTCATGGCCACGGCTGCTGTGGCAGGTGGGCTGGCTGCATGAGACAGGCGGAGGAGAGAAGTGAGCGGGCGGACAAGCAGAGATGACATCTCTCGCCGCCCGCTCCACATCAGCGCTCTTCACAGCCGGGCCTCTTCAATGTGGGAGCAAGGTGCAGCAGGAGCAGAGAGATGACATCATCTCTCACTGCCCGCCACACATCAGCGTTCTTCCACCCTCACAGCATGGTGGAGTGGAGGTCACGTGCTTCCTGTCAACGGTGGAGCTCCACTTTGCTGCTAGACCCCCTTGCTCTATTGTCAGAGGTGTGGCAAGGAGCAGCGAGAGGACACATCTGGTGGCCGGTGAAGTGGCAAGTGACAATCTACAAATGGTGGCAGGAGATGTGGCAAGTGACAATCTGAAAATGGTGGCAGGTGACGTGGCAAGGGACAATGTGCAAATGGTGGCAGGTGACGCGGCAAGTGACAAGCCCCATCTGCTGCCAGGTGAAAGTGGCAAGCGAAAATCCACATCTGGGGGCAGGTGACATGGCAAGTAACACGCTGTATCTGGTGACAGTGGCAAGTGACACGCCAAATCTGGTGGCAGGAGATAGGGCAAGTGACACGCCCAGGGCTCCCACTGATTCTGTATTATGGTGAGTTGAATCACTTCATTATATATTAGGATGTAACAATAGAAACAATGCACCTCAATCACCCCGACCAGGGCCGTCTTTAATATTAATTGGACCCTGGGCAAAATTTTTTTTCAGTTTACTGAATCAGATCAGACAGCGATTGTGATTGGTTGCCAGAGGTTACAGTGTATCATTACCACTCACTGACTGATTGCTAGAGGTTACAGCACATCATTTCTGCTTGTTGATTGGTTGCAAAAGATTACTGTACATCTATACTGCTCACTGATTGGTTGCTATAGGTTACTGCATATCATTACTGCTTACTGATTGATTGCTAGAGGTTACAGCACATGATCTCCTCACTGCCTGCACAACATGGACTGGGGAGGTGAGGGGGCCTATTACTAGACAGAAAACTTCTAGGGATCCTAGGACTCCTGGGCTCAGTGGCAGTGCTGGGGGGAGGGGTGAGGGGAGGGTGTGATCAATGGCAATGCTGATTTTTTTATACTGACTACCAATATAAAGAGGAGTTTCAACACTTGCCACCTATGTAATAGGGGTTTACACTGACCACTAATGTAATAGAAGCATTCACAATAACCACCAATGTAAGGAGGGATTTACACTGACCACCAATGTAAGGGGGGCATTCACACTGGCTACCAGTGTGAATGAAAGGATTCTACACAAGCACCAATGTAATGAGAAGATTTACACTGACCATCAATGTAACTGAGACCTTTAGCCTGCGTTCACATTTGTGTGTGTTGGGAATGTATGCAAAATTGCTTTCCTGACACCACAGAAACATGCTGCCCTTTAGCAGATACACAGCAGTGCCATTAATTGTTAATGACACCCTCACGCATCTGCTGACATGTGCCGTGGCACCGTGTAATTTTGGAAAAGGGTTTGGGAGTTTCTTCTGCATTTGTAGCACATAGAGCAGCCCATTGAAATAAATGGGCTGCCCTACACGTGACCTACATCTTTATTTACCCTGTCAGTACACCTTTGCATCCTTAAACCCATGCTAACCTCTGCACCCCAAACCTCCCCATCCTCTCCACTCCCCTTTTAACTCTACCTGCCTCCTCTGCTCATCTTTGCATCTACCTTATTTACTTCAATACATCCCCTCCTTGCTCACCTGTTCACCCCAAACTGTAATTCCTTCTCTGCCTACCTCTGCTTACCCCACACTACCTTCCCCCCACTAATTTGCTTACCTTTGCAAAACAGGCTGATGATAGGCTTAATGACCAAAGTTGTAGGGAGGACTTTCAAGTATGCCCCTTTACCTCCCCAGTGGACAGCATTCAGTATAGATGATGGTGGATATGACCTCAGGAGGGCATAATATACATATGAATACTGCCTCTATTTACATATGAATCCTGCCGGTCTGCCTCTATTTACATATGAATGTTGTCACTATTTACATATCAATGTCGGTATTTACATATAAACACAGGGTCTTCAGGTGAGTCATCTGTACACAACAATAGGGCAGAGCTGGGCAGCATTAGTAACAGAACTTCACACTGAGATATCAGGACACAGCACGGGACTAAAACCTCAAGGGAATTTAAACTGGGATAGTTGCCAAGCATGAGGCAGCTGCTTTGGGCCCCACAACAATGACAGGGCCCAGGGCAGTTGCCCCTTTTGCCCTGCCTTAAAAACAGCCCTGACCCAGACACAATATCAACCATGGTGCCATGATGATTGAAGCGCCAACACCAGCCATTGCCTGCAAAATATGGCTAACCACTGGTGTGCCCCCCCCCTATGCCTGCAAAAAGGTTGGTGACTGCTGCTTTGGGCTCTAGCCCAGATCTTTTGCAGACCTAGCAACGCCCCTGCCTATAGGTAAGCCTATAAAAAAGCTTACCTTTAGGTACAGTAAATATCTCCTAAAGGTGCACCGTTTAGGAGATATTTACATTAGCAACAGCTGGTGAAGTTACCGGTGCATGCGCACTGGGCTATGAATGGACTGTGCCGTCCATTCAGAACTCTGTGCCATGGCTGTGACTCCCCTGCACATGCGAGGGAATGCAGTCATCATGGCTTGGCCATTCATACGCTCAAAGCCCGCAAATCTGGAAGTAGCACCGGTTAAAGATGGTAGCGCTGGGACTTGTGACTGAAGGGCTTAGTTTTTTCAGGTAAATTTGTCATAATGAACTAGTGTGGGATGCATACTAGCAAATTATGACTTGCACTTATTACTTAAATTGGGGGCCTATTTATTTATTTTTTATGTGGTTTACTACCGCTTTAATGATATTTTGAAAACAATTGTTTGAATTATCATGCAGAAATATTTAAAACTGTATTTATATTTTTGCTATATAAGAGCAGAAGCTTATATCTAATCTATCAAGGTAACCAAGGTTGTAATTTTGAGTTCATGCTGAATGGTATACAGGTTAAAAGCAAGATTCTCCAGACTTTATTCACCAAATTTTAGGTATATATTCATGTGTATGTAAAAATATATGCCATCCACCTTTGCCTCCCTTTTACCTGTACTTTTAACATTGCTATATACTATAAGCAGGTCCATGTGGAAGTACCACGTAAATTGGGACCTAAGGAGGCAAACGTTTAAGAAATCTGGTGCTTGTGTGCTTCTTTTCCTGTTTCCTATGTTGAAATTATTAACAAAACTATATAAATATTTAATTGCATGTAGGATAGACTCCTTCAAAAAAGTATATTCACCTTGGATGCCATTGGAACATTGTCCCAGCCCTGCCTGAACACACAGGGATGGATTTACTAAAGCCAAAAAGGCTATTCACGTTGCAAGGGAAGATACACTTTGCAAGGGAATTTTCCCCAGGACCTTAGTGAAAGAGGTTAGTGGGCATTTTTTTGCATAGTGAAACTACACCATCTTCACTAATCTCTGGGGCAAATTTTCTTGCAAAGTGAACAACTGTTTGCTTCAGTAAATCAACCCCAAAGCGTATCAAAACCCAAGAACAAAAATGTAGAATATTGCAGCTTACAAGTCTTTAGATGTGGTGGTTGGCATTTAAAACAGCTTCCGTATATGTATTTGAACTGTGCATTTACGGTTTACCCATTGGCTTGGAATTAGCTTTAAACACACGTTTCACACTTCTTTTATAACAAATGCACTCCTGCCTTCCCTTTCAATTAATGAATATATTATATTGCATTTACTCACCCTGTATTTCACACATACTTAGTGCATTAGCAAAATTTTTACTCTAAAACACTGCCAAAGAGCTGGCTACTCCCCCTCCTTCTTCCACTGAACATATAGCAGTCATCAGCAGACTTCAGCAGCCCATAGTTGCCTGGCATTGCTATTATCTTTGCTTCCAGAGAGAAGGAGGTTAATAAAATCTCCTTTTGCACTATAAAACCTTATTTAATCTCTTCTCCTCCACTTTTAATAGCTCATCAAAAATCTCTTTATTATAAGATTTTGTGTGGATTGATATAATAAAACTGTAGGTCTGTGGGCAGGGAAGATAATATCACTTATTTATTGTGAGGATCATAAATCAAAGTCAGCAGGATTCTCTTCTCTCTGACAGGCACCTTGGAGAGAGAGAAATCCTATTTGGGATTAATTTACTAGTGGCCATAATGTTTATGATTCACATGCATCCTGTGGACATAATAAGAGGCAGGATAATGATTTGAAATTGAGATTTTGTGGCATTAGAATTCAGTTTTGCTTTTTAATATATCGCAATCCCTTAAGTCTGCTCTTGACAACTTGTAAAGAAGGAGCTGATGAATCCGAAGAAATAATAAGAAAATGTAGGGGAACTGCAGAATGGTTGGAAAGGAGCCCTTATTCATTCCTGTTTTTTTTTTTTTCAAGTGCCCTATAGACAAGGGATCATTCTTATCTGATCTGAATTTGGTTTGGTCAGATTAGGAAAGGATTGCATGTCTATAAGAACTCTTTGACCTTGCAAGGCCCCTGAAAAGCATTCTAAAGGGCATGATCCATGGATTGAATGTCTTTGGCTGATTGATATTTTTTTCACTAGCAAGGGATGGATACCAAGGGAGTCTGCTTTCCTTTCATTGACTAATTTGTGGGTTCTTATCTGTGTTAAATATATTTTGGTGGTCAAATTCATACTATGGATTGGACAGTCTATTCAAAAAAGAATATATATTCAAATCAAAAATATACAGTATTTCACAAAAGTGAGTACACCCCTCACATTTTTGTAAATATTGTATTAGATCTTTTTATGTGACAACACAGAAGAAATTACACTTTGCTACAATGTAAAGCAGTGAGTGTACATCTTGTATAATAGTGTTAATTTGCTGTCCCCTCAAAATAACTCAACACACAGCCATTAATGTCTAAACTGCTGGCAACAAATATGAGTACACTCTGGGCCCAATTAGCCATTTTCCCTCCCCGGTGTCATGTGACTCGTTAGTGTTGCAAGGTCTCAGGTGTGAAGGGGGAGCAGGTGTGTTACATTTGCTGTTATTTCTCTCACTCTCTCATACTGGTCACTGGAAGTTCAACATGGCACCTCATGGCAAAGAACTCTCTGAGGATCTGAAAAAAAGAATTGTTGCTCTACATGAAGCTGGCCTAGGCTATAAGAAGGTTGCCAAGACCCTGAAACTGATCTGCAGCACAGTGGACAAGACCATACATTGGTTTAACAGGACAGGTTCCACTCAGAAAAGACCTTGCCATGGTCGACCAAAGAAGTTGAGTGCAAGTGCTCTGCATCATATGCAGAGGTTGTCTTTGGGAAATAAATGTATGAGTGCTGCCAGCATTGCTGCAGAAGTTGAAGGGGTCAGCCTGTCAGTGCTCCGACCATACGCTGCACACTGCATCAAATTGGTCTGCATGGCTGTTGTCCCAGAAGGAAGCCTCTTCTAAAGATGATGCACAAGAAAGCCTGCAAACAGTTTGATGATGTCAAGCAGACTAAGGACATGGATTACCAAAACCATGTCCTATAGTCTGATGAGACCAAGATAAACTTGATTGATTCAGATGGTGTCAAGCGTTTGTGGTGGCAACCAGGTGAGGAGTACAAAGACAAGTGTGTCTTGCCTACAGTCAAGCATGGTGGTGTGAGTGTCATGGTCTGGGGCTGCATGAGTGCTGCCGTCACTGGGGAGCTACAGCTCATTGAGGGAACCATGAAGGCCAACATGTACTGTGACATACTGAAGCAGAGCAAGATCTCCTCTCTTCGGAGACTGGGCCGCAGGGCAGTATTCCAACATGATAATGACCCCAAACACACCTCCAAGACAACCACTGCCTTGTTAAAAAAGCTAATGGTAAAGGTGATGGAATGACCAAGCATGTCTCAAGACCTAAACCCTATTGATCATCTGTGGGGCATCCTCAAACAGAAGGTGGAGGAGCTCAAGGTCTCTGTGATGTCATCATGGAGGAGTGGAAGAGGACTCCAGTGGCAACTTGTGAAGCTCTGGTAAACTTCATGCCCAAGAGGGTTAAGGCAGTGCTGGAAAATAATGGTGGCCACACAAAATATTGACACTTTGGGCCCAGTTTGGACATTTTCACTTAGGGGTGTACTCACTTTTGTTGCCAGCGGTTTAGACATTAATGGTGTGTCGAGTTATTTTGAGTGGACAGCAAATTTACACTGTTATACAAGCTGTACACTCACTAATTTACATTGTGTCATTTCTTCAGTGTTGTCACATGAAAAGATATAATAAAATATTTATAAAAATGTGAGGGGTGTACTCACTTTTGTCAGATACTGTATTTTTATGTTGAGCCTGGTGGTTTTCACCTACCCCTATCTTCTTATTTGTGTTGGGTACTTAAACAGTGAGGCTGTAAGGCAATATCATTACTGTTTACTTATTTTTCAAGCCTTCTTCAACTACTGCACTGCCTCACTTTACCCTTTCTCATCTAAATTTATAGAACAACATATCAATTCAAAGCTTGTAAACTGTTTTGTATCAGTTCAGAAAAATTCCAGTAAAATGAAACCACTTCATTCTTTTGTTTGTATTGCTTGACAATACGTTTTTTTATGAATATGTGATATACAGGCATGCACAGATAAGCAGGCATCAAAAAAAGAAACCTTAACACATTTCTCACAAAAAATTTAATCATAAGACTAATAAACAGTACATCTAGCTGTCAGCTGATTAACCGCTTACTATCCACCCCATACCAGTTTTACTGCTACAGGGCAACAGCTGTGTGCCAGATCACGTGTATATACGTGACTCCGGACGAGAAGCTGATCTGTGGGTGCCAGGCACTCGATGTTCTCCGGCACCCACTGATCGTCTGCAATACACAGAGAACTGAGATATGCCAATGTAAGCAGGGACTAGAATTCATTACTTCCCCTGGTAAGAGCAGCACACAGTTAACACACACACACAGCCTAACCCCTTGCAGTGAAGGTGCATATTTTTAGCACTGATTACTGTATTAGTGTCACTGATTCCAGGCAAAGTGTCAAAAGTGTCAGTTAGTGTCAGAATGTCCCCCGCAATATCGCAGTCCCGCTATAAGTTGCTGATTGCCGCCATTGCTAGTATAAAAAAAATTCCATAAACATATCTCATAATTTCTAGACGCTATAACGTTCACGTAACCAAATCAATATTGATTATTGCTTATTGAGATTTTTTTTACCAAACATTTAGCAGAATAAATTATTGAAGAAATTATATTTTTTTATTAGAAGAGTTTTATAGCAGAAATTAAAAAATATTGTTTTTTTTTTTGTTTATAGCGCAAAAAAAAAAAGTGCAGTGGTTTTCAAATACCACCAAGAGAAAGCTCTAATTGTGGGGAAAAAAATGACATACATTTTATTTGGGTACAGTGTCACACAACTGCACAATTTTCAGCTAAAGTAATACAGTGCCATTTCATGAAGGGGGGTAAATTGTCCGGAGATCAAGTGGTTAAACAGTCCAAAAGATAACAATGGTGGGATAAAACTCCACCTTCTATTTAATCAAGCCACATCTGACACTATCATAGCAGATGTTTCATTCATAAGTATTAAGAGTCAAAATAATAATGCAATACAAATCAAATACTAGGTACTTTGAATAACAAATGCTATAAACATATTTTTACCCTATCCAAATGTACTCACCTAAAACAATGTAACAAACGAATAACAAAACTGTTGAACTAAAGCAGTTTTATTTTACTGGAATTTTGCTGCATGCACCAGGACTAAGCAAGGTATTAAAGCCAGGATCTTTCAGGCCCCATTCACACTTGCAAGTGGGGGTATTTGCAGTCAGATGTGGGAGACCCAGCGGGGGTACCCTGTGATTAGCTGTGGGCAGGAAGCCCTACTGAAAACAATAGGAATTTGACATAGCTTACTGCAGCTGCTCGCATGCAGTGACATCACTAGGGTTGGTGTCACCTGGTGTGGTAAGACATGGTGTCCCCCCCCCCCCCGATAATTTTTTTCCCCATATAACACTGCCCTGGGGACAGCAGACAATGGCATCATTGGCATGGATGATTTGATTAGAATTTTTGAACTGCCCTGCTGACACGTTGCGTTGCCTGCTGGACAGGATCTGAAGGCTGCAGGGAAGATGGCAAGATGCTGTGACCTGCTGGCAACAAGGTGAGTTGGGCGTGGTGGACGGTATCTGATGACTACAGCCAGGGAAGATAGCAAGATGCTGCTGTGACCTTCTGCTTGCTGGATTGATCTGATGTGGGTGGGGGTCACTGTATATTTACACCTGGGCTAAGGACACCCCACCCACACCACCCCCCCTTAACAGACCAGATTAGGGTGGCTCAGCTACTATATACATGGGTGGCGGACACAGCAGCTATATTATATATACCCACCCATCTCAACACCTCGGCTCTGTCAGCAGAGGACAAGACACCCCACCCATCACAAGCAGGCCGCCCCCCTATCAGCTCGGGGCTCAGGTACACAGAACGCCCAGACGGCAGCTGGAGAGTACACACAGTAGCCGTGCTGCCCAGGCGAAAATAGGTAGTGACACACAGGCTCAGGCATCAGCGCAGGAGTGAAGAGAGGAGGAGGAAGATACAGGCTGCAACACTGGAGGTGTGTTCCGGGCCGTCTGAAAAAAAACTGCCTAAGGGAGTCAGGGCTTTCATCAGCCTTGGGATGGTGTCACCCCTCTAGCGGGATGTCACCCAGGTGCGGATCGCACCCCCGCCCCTCCTAGCAACGCCACTGCTTGCATGTAATTCTTCATGGAGCGATTACCTACCAATGATCAGTCCTGGACCCAGACAGTCACATATGCCCCATTTGCAGGTGGGAATGGGGCTTAAAGAGTAAGATATATAACGTCTGCCCTTGCAGGAGCACATTTTTTTTTAATTCTTTTTTTTTAACAGTTGACGTAACCTGCCCAGTTAATTTTAATATTTTGGGCAGCACATGTACAAAGTTATGGTACAGACATTGGGGTTGATTTACTAAAACTGGAGAAATCAAAAAATTTGCAAAATCTGGTGCAGCTGTGCATGGTAGCCAATCAGCTTCTAACTTCAGCTTGTTTAGTTAAGCTTTGACAACAAAAAAAAAGCTGACTGGTGTCAATTCAGAGCTGCACCATATTTTGCACCCTCCAGTTTTAGTAAATCAACCCCAGTGTGTGGTTACATTTTCTATCTATTCTATTCTTTTTTGATCCCTACATATAATAGCTACAGCTCCCAATTTTGTTGTGGTTTTTATTAAAGGGTAAAGTCTAGTTAAAATTAGCAGCAAATAGAGAAGTATAGTACTTTTTTATTAGATTATGACATCATAGGTACAGGGAATACCAGCTCACAATCCAAAGCAGGATCTTCTCTGAATCCCATCCACATTGTTTACCCTGAATTCCCTGAATTGGACCATTTTAATAGCTTACTAAATGGCTCGCAGGTTATGATTAGCTGCCTGACAAAGTAAACCTGAACACCCATTCCCATTTTTTTAGTTCTCCTATTGTTCTTTTAGGGCACCCGATGCACTTAAGCAGCACACCTCAAGTGCACACGCAGTGCAGCACACCACAACACGTATTCACATGCTACTGGGTGCTGTGGTGCACTGTGTCAGAAAAAAAAAGGTGCATGTCCATATTTTTACCCATTTTAGTGCATTGGCAGCTCATTCATTTGAATAGGATGTCTTAATGCAACACACAAGAATGGCTAAATTTGAATTTGCCCTTAACGTGATGGACAGCCTCACTGACCAATAGAGAGGGGATCGCGCCAAGCTCGGTTTTTAATTCCATATAATTTCAGCAGCTTAAATCACTGAACTTAGTGATCACTTTGTGAGTTTCGCTGTTTATACATTTATACATTCTTCATCTCATCATTTTGAATTGCCTAGGGAACAGGTTTGCTTGAACAATTCAGGTTTATAAAAATAATGGGTTGTCAGCATTCACAAATTGTGTCCAATATGATTACTAGCGCAAGAAACATTGTAGTGGCAAGAGGCATTTTTCTTCACATGCACAACAGAATTAAGATTGGAAAAAAAACAACTTTTATTTGGAAATCCCTATAATTAGTAATAGTAGGTTTCTTCATGCCGTCAGGGAATGAAACTTGTACACATTTAGCTATGATTAACCCACTTGTTTACTTAAACCCCTGCGGCACCTGTTTCTCCAATCAGAATATTATACTGTTAACACCTATACCACATATGAGGTTCATGGAGCAGAGGGAGGGAAGTTTTTTAATGGTACCATTAACCCTTTGATTTCCGGGTCACTGAGCCTAGAGGGAATAGTGTTGTATATATTATCCCGGAAAGTATTCACAGCGCTTCACTTTTTACACATTTTGATGTTACAGCCTTATTCCAAAATGGATTAAATTCATTATTGTCCTCAAAATTGTCCTCAAAATTCTACAAACAATACCCTATAATGGCAAAATGAAAGACGTTTGTTTGAAAAAAAAATCACATGTACATAAGTATTCACAAGCTTTGTACACATTTAGCTATGATTAACCCACTTGTTTACTTAAACCCCTGCGGCACCCGTTTCTCCAATCAGAATTGAGCTCAGGTGCATTCTGTTTCCACTGATCATCCTTTCTACAACTTGATTGGAGCCCACCTGAGAAAAAGTCAGTGGATTGGACATGATTAGGAAAGGCACACACCTGTCTTTATAAGGTCCCACAGTTAACAGTGCATGTCAGAGCACAAATCAAGCCATGAAGTCCAAGGAATTGTCTGTAGACCTCCGAGACAGGATTGTATCAAGGCACAGATCTGGGGAACGGTACAGAAAAATGTCAGCAGCATTGAAGGTCCCAATGAGCACAGTAGACTCGATCATCTGTAAATGGAAGAATTTTGGAACCACCAGGACTCTTCCTAGAGCGGGACACCCGGCCAAACTGTGTGATCGGGGGAGAAGGGCCTTAGTCAGGGAAGTGGCCAAGAACCCAATTTTCTCTCTGACATACTCCAGCATTTCTCTGTGGAGAGAGAGGAGAACATTCCAGAAGAACAACCATCTCTGCAGCACTCCACCAATCAGGCCTGTATAGTAGAGTGGTCAACGGAAGACACTCCTCAGTAAAAAGTACATGACAGCCCTCATGGAGTTTGCCAAAGGGCACCTGAAGCACTCTCAGACCATGAGAAATACAATTCTCTGGTATGGTGAAACAAAGATTGAACTCTTTGGCTTGACGGGCAAGCATCATGTCTGGAGGAAACCAGGCACCGCTCATCACCTGGCCAATACCATCCCTACAGTGAAGCATGGCGGTGGCAGCATCATGCTGTGGGGATGTTTTTAAGCAGGAGTAACTGCAAGACTAATCAGGATCGAGGGAAAGATGAATGCAGCAATGTACAGAGACATCCTTGATGAAAAACTGCTCCAGAGTGATCTGGACCTTAGAATGGGGAGAAGGTTCATCATCTAACAGGACAACGACACTAAGCACACAGCTAAGATAACAAAGCTAGGGGACAAATCTGTGAATGTCCTTGAGTGGCCCAGACAGAGCCCAGACTTGAACTCGATTGAATATCTCTGGAGAAATCTGAAAATGCCTGTGCACCGATGTGCCCCATCCAACCTGATGGATCTTGAGAGGTTCTGCAAAGAAGAATGTGAGAAACTGCCCAAAAGTAGGTGTGCCAAGCTTGTAGAATCATACTCAAAAAGACTTGAGGCTGTAATTGGTGCCAAAGGTACTTCAACAAAGTATTGAGCAAAGGCTGTGAGTACTTATGTACGTGTGATTTTTTTTCATTTTTTAATTTTAATAAATTTGCAAAGATTTCAAACAAACTTCTTTCACGTTGTCATTATGGGGTATTGCTTGTAGAATATTGAGGAAAATAATGAATTTAATCCATTTTGGAATAAGGCTGTAACATAACAAAATGTGAAAAAAAGTGAAGCGCTGTGAATACTTTCCAGGTGCACTGTACATCAGGGTTTTCCTTATCTGTGGTTAAAATGCTTTTAGTTGTGGAGCAATTTCACATTCCCTGGTCTTATGATTGCTGATCATTTGCCGGCCATCTTATGAGGATGTCATATGCTATATCTGTGGCCCCATTGCATTTATAGTACAGTTTACAACTGAGCATATAGCTGTCTGTTGTAAATTATATTTTATATAAACTGGTATATAACAGAACAGCACAAGGCAGGGATTGTCCGCAGAGGCTCCAGAAAATCAGTTAACATACAGAGCTTTATACTAGAGAACATCACTCGTTTTCCCATAGCTACTTTCTGAGTGCAAAATTGTGCTTATTTTATAAGGGACTACAAGGACCACTGGTGATTTGGAAAAAGCACAAGCCAATAGCAGCCAATCATAAATAATCTCTTTGCTGAAGATGCCCAGTCACCAGCAATCTTGATAAATGTGTTTTGCGTGTTTATTGTGAAGTGATGCTGTCTTCACAATAAACACATTAAACATTTTAATTTTGATTGCTTGTGACTTTGCATCTATGTATCTGATTCTGGCACGGTACCATCCGTGGCATCCGCTTTGAGCGCCCATCATTAAAAGGTCATGTACTGTGAGGAGTGCAGCTTCTATTTGGACTTCATCTCTTTTCTGACCACAGAAAATTGAAATATGATTGACTACTGTTGGTCACTGCACTTTGCAGATCATCTGTGCTGCTTGAATTACCATACAAAATGAGCCCTAAACTTGGTAATAACATGTAATATTAAAGCGTTAGTAAACCACTGTGTATGTTTTATTTTTTGTTTTTTTGGGAACCTGCAAGGTAAAGCCATAGTGTGCTAGTATGCATTGCATACTAGCACATTATGTGAAACTTACCTTGGAACTAAGCCCTTCCAGCAGCAAGCTGTCACCGCTGACAAGGCTTCCATCTTCACCCGTTTTTCTTCTGGGTTTGTGGACTCCTTGAGCCTGGCTGGAGCCGCGATGACGTCACTCTCGCGCATTCATGCAGGAGCCGTTGTTTATGGCTTCAGAGCGCATGCACCGGTGACGTAGCTGGCAGCAATTACAGTAAATATCTCCTAAATGGTGCACGTTTGGGAGATATTTACAGTACCTATAAGTAAGCCTTATTATAGGCTTACCTATAACTAAAATTCTTGCATGGGAGTTTACTCCCACTTTAGGTAACACTTCTCTAAATCCCTGTTAAAAGTATTGAATGGTATTGGACAGTAAGAATACTATTGATGTGACAACAAGACACATTTTCTTCTTGTGCATTGAGAATCAACATTGTTTATGGCAAGCTAGTAATGAGTGGTTGATGAAAGCTAGCGTTACGGACTGTTAGGAAACGCCTGTCATTAAAGAATAAACTTGTTTGCAACTCTAGCGATAGGCTGAGTCGCGGAATCAATAGTTTCGCTCCTTCGCTGTTCAACAGTAAAAAGAAAAACAATTGATTAGCTGTCAAAAAACTGCTTTGGGTTGAAAAGTTGTTTTCTCTATTAGTGTGTGTCATTGTTTAGAGAATAGACAGCATTTGATTTTGCATTGGAGAACATCCTTCAACAAAGTGTATGTAAACCCTAACAACGAATTTCCTGTATTTGGCCCCTTTTGGTCTGTTAAATGTGCCATTGAAAGAGCTTTGTTATATCTCTTTCATAAATGCAAGAAAAATGTGTTCCTTCCAAAAATAAGCTAATAATTTCCTGTGCCTTCTGCCTGTTTTGTATCTTATCACTTACGTTTTAAAGAATTAAAGAGCCCCTCTCTTCTATGTTATAGATCAGGGGTCTCCAAACTGCAGCTCTGGGGCCAGATGCCGCTCTTTGCTTGCCTTTATCTGGCCCTTCGGGCACTATTCCATTCACTGACACCAACATTGGGGCACTAGTTCAACCACTGACACCGAAGATATAGTATTAGGATAAAAATCAATGCGTGATGTTGCGCTCTAGGTAAGTGAATATACAATAAAACACATATGGAATAAAATCTGAGGTAGTAATCACACAGTGCTAAGGAGTAGCCAATAAATGAATAGATATAAAGTGCAGTAATGAAAGAAACTTAGTGTAAACAAATGTTATAATAATGAAAAAAAAATAGGTAATTGTTCAGATAAATATTAAAGTACTAATAGTTTAAAGGAAGTTTAAAGGAAGTCCATATAAGGGTGAACTAGAGTAGTGACATGCTATTCCAAATAGCACTTAGTGCAGATCCAGGGGAAATTATTGGTGATTTGGTGATCGAGTTCTTTAATGTAAATTACACCTCTGTGCAAGGTGGTCCCTTACCTTACCGACGTAAGGTAACGGCGTGGAAAAATGTAAAGATGACGGAGGTAATCCGGGTTCCTGCCATAGGCCAGTAGGAATTTTTCTTTGTATAACTCAGCTGTAGGTATAAGAAAAGGAGGGGGAATCTCCAGGTCCAATATGGTGTATAGTAGAGAGAGGTCCAGATCGTGAAGTATATTGTGACTAGGTACGTTTTATTAAAAAAAGAGCCGAATGTACTCACTTTAAAAAGTAAACAAACAAAGCACAGCACCACGAGTGGCGAGCTCGCAACCTGACGTCACTTCCGGTGCCTATCTGTTCCGACACGTAGCGTCATGATCACGTGACTTCATCAGGGTTAAAAGACAGGCATTGGAAGTGTCCTTAAATAGCTATACAATTATGTTAAAACGAGCGGCCATTTTCTGGATCAGCACTAAGTGTAATTTAGAATAGCATGTCACTACTCTAGTACACCCTTATATGGACTTCCTTTATACTATTAGCACTTTAATATTTATCTGAAGAAATACCTATGTGTTTTTTTCATTATTGTAACATTAGTTTACACAAAGTTCTTTTACTACTGTCACTTTTAGCACTTGCACTTTATATCTATTAATTTATTGGCTACTCCTACGCGATCATCTTTACTCTGCTATGTACACGCCCATCTCCTCCCCCCTAGCACAGCTCCTCCTATTCTTTCTCACCATTCAGACTACAAACACTGATAATCATCACATCCTTCTACAGGTTGGACGGACCGGGAGGGCCATGGTAGAATGGAAGAGGTGGGAGGAGTCAAGAGGACTGGACTCAAAATCATATGATCAAAGATGTGGGAGGAGTGAAGGATCGGGTGGAGGAATTGGCTCTCCATTGTTGTATAATTAGGATTGTGTGATGGCAGGAAAAGGGGCGAGGAGAACCAACTGTCCAATTATGGACTTGGACTCCTCCCACTTATCAACGAATCAATCTGTCAGTCCTTCCCATAATAAATATGGCAGCAAGAATGTTGTGTCCCTGCCCCTTCACTTCTAAGAGATCAAGAAGGCGCATTTGCCGAGAGGAGAGGGAACCACCTTTACCATAACAATCGAGAACAACAACTTCCTCCACCTTTCCCGACATCCTCCACGACCCCGACCGAGGAACTGACAGGAACTGACAGGTACACTGACCACCCTACTGCCCCCCCCTCACATACAGTCTGACACCGAGCGATTTAATGTGCCAGGGCTCTGCACTCAGGACTTACAGAAACCAAGGTTTCTGTGATCCCAGTGCAGCCCACCACCAGACCCCCTCTGGGCATGACACAAAGTCCAGTGTCCAGAGAAACATCATGGATATCAGGTGATAGAAAGCGGGGCCGCATCCCCCGAGCTACAGGCCGTTTTATTATTATTATACAGGATTTATATAGCGTCAACAGTTTGTGCAGTGCTTAACGAAATAAAGGCAGACATTATAGTTACAATACAATTTGGTACAAGAGTAATCAGACGGCCCTTCTTGTTAGAGCTTACAATCTAGGGTGGAGGGTCAATTGATACAAAAAGTAAAATGTAATAGCTGTGGGGGATGAGCTGATGGAGAAAGTAAAACAGTGTATTAGTTAGAGGCAGGATAGGCTTCTTTAAAGAGAAGGGTTTTCAGGGATCGTCTAAAGATGGATAGATTAGGAGACAGTCGGACAGATTGGGGTAGGGACTTCCAAAGAATCGGAGAAGCTATGGAGAAATCTTGGAGGCGTGCATGGGAGAGGGGACAAGGGAGCTAGAGAGCAGGAAGTCTTGGGAGGACCAAAGAGAGCGGCTTGGTTGATATTTTGAGATCAGGTTAGTGATTTAGCTGGGGTCAGAGTTGTGAATGACTTTGTAAATTATTGTTAGTACTTTGAATTTTTTTCATTGGGTGAGTGGAAGCCAGTGGAGGGATTGGCAGAGGGGTGGAGGACATTGAAAGGTTTGTAAGGTGGATGAGTCTTGCAGCAGCGTTCATTATGGCCTGAAGGGGGGATACTCTATGTAAAGGTAATCCAATGAGAAAGTTGCAGTAGTCGAGACAAGAGATAACCAGGGAGTGAATTAGAAGCTTGGTGGTGTCATTGGTTAAAAAGGGGCGTATTCTAGGGATGTTGTGGAGGTTAAGGCGGCATGATTTGGATTGGATGTGGGGCCTAAAAGGACAGTTCCGAGTCCAGGGTTACCCCTAGCACCCTGGCATGTGGGGACGGATTGATAGTTGTGCCATTAATCTTGACAGAGGAGTCAGGGGAAGGGGCACGTGGGGGAAGAAATATTATGAGCTCGGTTTTAGATAGATTCAGTTTGAGGGTAATATTTTTCACAGTTTTTTGGGGGGGAGGGGTGCAAGTAGCTGGTCTTGCCTTGGGCGCAAAAAATAATCTAGCACTGACCCTGCTTACAATGCTTGAATTCAAAAGCACATCTAAGGATGTATTGATAAATTCTGCATTAATCTGTGTGCTCGGTATCTACCTGGAGGTAAAGGCTAACTCCATTTTTTTTTTTACAGTGTTACACGTTACACTCATATTTAGGATGTAACATGGTGTTAAAAATGTAATCCATTCCAGTTTTCAGTTTACATACCAAAAATATATTACAATAAAACTTATACATTCATGCAATTTTTTAAATACAATTACCTTTTAATTAAGTATTTCACTTTGTGTGCATACACAGTCTCCTCAAATATGATACGGAAAGAACAGGATTTATGGAATACATTTCATCTTGTGCAAATAGAACTGTTTGAAGAGTGTTTGGAGCTTAGAGAGGGGTTACACAAATTGTAAAAAGAGTGATCTGACTTGCAGCAAGACCCCGGCTCACTAATGACGGCTAATTAATTGACTCCTTCTATTTTTCAGTCATTATCTGCATTGTGCTGCAATCAGCTTTCCCTGCCCCAGATTTACATTCTGTCTTTAATGATAATCTCCTACGTCCAGACCTACATTGAGCTTATAGACCACATTACAATGGCCAGCAACAATGGGCCTGCATGCAGGAACTGTATCTTTTAGAATGGTAAAAAAAAGAGTGCTGTGATCAGATGACCCCATTGCCCTAATAACCAAGTGCACCTACAGTGCTCCCTTTACCCTAGATTTAGGCCCCTTTCACACTGGGGCGGTTTTCAGGCGGTACAGCGCTAAAAATAGCGCCTGTACACCGCCTGAAAAAACCGGCCCCATTCACTCCAGTGTGAAAGCCGGCGGGCTTTCACACTGGAGCGGTGCGCTAGCAGGACGGTAAAAAAAGTCCTGCTAGCTGCATCTTTGGAGCGGTATAGGAGCGGTGTATTTACCGCTCCTATACCGCTCGTTCCCATTGAAATCAATGGGAAACCGCGGGGATACCGCCCGCAAACCGCCGCTGCAGCGGCGCTTTGCGGAGGTTTTTAACCCTTTTGCGGCCGCTAGCGGGGGTTAAAACCAACCCGCTAGCGGCCGCATACCGCGGGTAAAGCGATGGTAAAGCAGCGCTAAATATAGCGCTGCTTTACCGTCGCCGCCCCGCACCGCTCAGGTGTGAAAGCAGCCTTACAAGAACATCATTGAAGATATATAGAATACATAATTGGATTATATTTCAAAAGGTACACATACGCATAAGATGACGTGATGTGTAACTTTAAAAAGGGGACTTTATTCCTTAAAATTCTACTGTGGCATTGCTGAATTGCCATTTACATTGTATTGGCAAACTCCAGGCTAACAGCTAAATATATTTAAAATAAACCAAAGGGTATGTAAATATTTTCAGACACTCTTGTGGTGCAAGTACCCCTTACATACATGACTGCCAGGACAGTAACCTCTCTTTTTTTTCACTGTAGTTAAACAAAAGAGCATGGTCACAGGCTTAGCTGGTCCAAACCCTTTTGACTGAACAATTGGCCACCAGAACACTGAAAAAAAAAATGATTCTGCTCAGTCTGCTCTCTGTCAGCAAACCCCCAGTAGTAGACTGATCCTATGTATTTCTCTCAATATAGATTTCCTTTAACACATACTGGTCATCCTTGCTCTTCACTGTTAATTCTAACAGGTATAGTGATTTTATTTACAACATACAGCATTTTGAGAGTGTAAATAACTTGGATTATCCACAGCTCTCACTGGTTCCACCTTCTGATCCCTACGAATAACAGGATACACTAATGATGTGGGGGTAACATTTGGCAAATTTGGCAGGGAAACGGACACTTTGGGAGTGTAGATAACTTGGGTTATCCACAGCTCTCACTGGTTCCTGTAATTAGTGGAGGTCAGAATAGAGGCATAACTAGAATCTACCGGCACTAGAAACCATGAAGGTTGCTAGGTCTACAAAAGATCTCGGGCTAGAGCCCATAGCAGCGAAGTAAAGAAAGTCATGCGCTTGGGCGGTTATACACATGTATATAATATACATATGTGTGTGTGTGTGTGTGTATATATATATATATATATTGTTACATAGTGCGGATCCCCCCTTACATCAGGGTCCCCAGAGAGCCTCCATTAACATCAGCAGGATCATCAGAGAGCCTCCCTACTTACATTAGGATCCCCAGAGAGTCCCCCTCCTCCTACGTCAGGGTTCCCAGAGAGCCCCTCCTTATATCAGGGTCCCCAGAGAGCCCCTTCCTTACATCGGGGTCCCCAGAGAGCCCCTTCCTTACATCAGGGTCCCCAGAGAGAGATCCCCCCCTTACATCAGGGTTCCCAGAGGGCCCCCTTACTTCAGGGTCTCCAGGGAGCCTCCCCTTACATCTGGGTCCCCAGAGAGCCCCTCCTTACATCAGCGTCCCCAGAGAGCCCCTTCCTTACATCATGGTCCCCAGAGAGCCCTCCCTTACATCAGGGTCCCCAGAGAGCCCCTTCCTTACATCAGGGTCTCCAGAGAGCCCCCCTTACATCAGGGTCCCCAGAGAGCATCTTCCTTACATCAGGGCCCCAAGAGAGCCCCCCTTACATCAGGGATCCCAGAGGGCCCCCTTACTTCAGGGTCCCCCCCTTCCAGAGGTTCCTCTGTACCTGGCTTGTCTTCGCTGTGTAACTTGAACCCCCAGCACATCTCTTTAGCCTCCACCTGGGGGGAGGTGGGAGGCGGCGATCGGCAGCTCTATGGTGTCCACGAGCGACTGGATCTCCCTGGGGCTTGCGGTTCTCTTCCTGAGTCTGTACAGTGGAGAGGGGAGGGGCCTCTGACCCGGGCATGTATCAGCAACATTGTAGAAGCAGAGCGACTCACTGAAGAGTGAAGCTGATACATTCCCGGGTCAGAGGACACCTCCCCTCTCCAGCGGATACAGTCGGAAAGAGAACTACAAGCCCAGGGAGGCCTGTGGACACCATAGAGCTGCCGATCGTGGCCTCCCACCTCCCCCCTGCATGTTAAATGGACAGCCAGGGGTGCAGGGGGAGATACCGGGTCTTGGGGCCCCCCACAGCGGCAGAACGACAGGGCCCAGTCGCAGGTGCGACCGCATCGACCCCTATAGTTCCACCACTGGGTCAGGAGAAAGAACCAGTGAAAGTTGCCAGGGACCCAAGGAATTAAAACTCCCAGAAGTGTTGGGCTCCCTACAGACTTCACAGGAGGATTTCTCAAGAACATAGTGAGATTTTGGGGGCATAGACAGTGGGAAAAGTGAGTATTTACTCTCTAATTTTGCAGGTATGCCTAGTTTGTCATACAGTGGTCAAATTACACAGCTCAATGGCTCTAGCTAATATTTACATACACAACTGAATGATTCAGAGACATAACTCATCCCCCCACCCACTGCTTATTCCTAATATGTCTTAGTAAGAGACAGCCTGAAAGTAAGCATATCCTGCTGTACTTTTTGCTAAAAATAAAAAGTTATGTGAATACTGTGTCATATATTCACACTGTAATCATTTATATGTAAACATTAAAACATATAAACATAAATGTTTGTGAACATATACACAGACAACAATTAACAAAAGCATTATAGTTTTCCTTTAACCACTTCATTACCGGCCACCGTCATATGACGTCCACAAGGTGGATCTCCCATCCTGGGTGGACGTCATATCGCTCAGGACCCGGTGTGCGTGCCCGGCGGTCGCGATGTCCGCCGGGCACCCGCGATTGCCCGGGAAAACAGCGGGACCGGGGAGCTGTGTGTGTAAACACACAGCTCCACGTCCTGTCACTGGAGAAGAGACCGATGACGTGTTCCAATTACAGAGGAGCACCGATCGGTCTCCTCCCCTTGTGAGTCCCCTCCCCCTACAGTTAGAATCACTTTCAGGGAACATATATTAACCCCTGCAGCGCCCCCTAGTGTTAACCCTTTCCCTGCCAGTCACATTTACACAATAATCAGTGCAATTGTATAGCAACGGTCGCTGTGTAAATTTGAATGGTCCCAAAAATGTGTCAAAAGTGTCCGAAGTGTCCGCCGCAAAGTCGCAGTCACGAAAAAAATAAAATAATGCAATAAATCTATCCCCTATTTTATAAACGCTATAACTTTTGCGCAAACCAATCAATAAACGCTTATTGTGATTTTTTTTACCAAAAATATGTATAAGAATACGTATCGGCCTAAACTGAGTAAAAAATTTTGTTTTTTAAAAAAAAAATGGGATATTTATTATAGCAAAAAGTTAAAAATATTGTGTTTTTTTTCAAAATTGTCGCTCTTCTTTTGTTTATGGCGCAAAAAATAAAAACCGCAGAGGTGATCAAATACCACCAAAAGAAAGCTCTATTTGTGGGAAAAAAAAGGACGTCAATTTTGTTTGGGTGCAACGTTGCACGACCGCGCAATTGTCAGTTAAAGCGACGCAGTGCCGAATCGCAAAAAGTGCTCTGGTAAGGAAGGGGGTAAAATCGCCCGGGCCTGAAGCGGTTAAAGCTCATCTCATTTCAGATGCAAAGTCTTACTGTTTGGGTTTTTTTTTTAGACAGTAGCTGCAGCCTAAAGTGATTGTAAACGATCACCCTGTAAAACAACCCATTCCGTTTTAAATAGAAATGAAAGGCAAAAGATTTTTGTATAGATATAAAAAAAAACATTATAAATACCTTTTTTCCCTTTTTTATAAGTGATCACATTCCCTCTGTTCTCAGCTGCATAAGAGCTGGGGGGGCAGCACACTGAGCTTCCCAGTGAATGGCTGAATGGGGGGGAGAAGGACAAGTCTGATCATTTGAGGAGAGTACACTGAGTTCCAAGCATAGCTAGTGAACTGATCACTGTGTGCTTTCCTGCTTAGTGTGGTCTGTTTTTAATAGGAAAGCAAAGGTACTGTCAGGAACACAAGGGATTTCACATAAAGGAAGCAATACAAAGAGAACAGGATACTTTCTCATACAAGTACTGTACATGGTACAGCAGACACATATCAGGAATCTGAAATGTTGGGGTAACAAACGCTTTAAGTAGAGAAGCTTTGCTCTGTGTGGAAGCAGTGGTCTCTTTGTAGAGCTCTGACACACCTCCCACTGAGTCAGAGTTTGCTGATTGAAGAGCTATAGGTCAGACCCCTGCAGTGGCATCATTTTTTTTACACAGAGACAGTGACAGCCCGTCCATATGGGGCGCAGGGGCGCTGCCCCCTAATCCATGCGCCCGACCCATAATTTACATGCAGGGTGCCGGGCGCATGGATTCCAATTTTTTATTTTTTTTTTAGCACGTGATTAGAGCCTGAGGCTCTAATTGGCTTCAAAAAAGGGTGGGCTCAGGGCACAGAGCACTGCACCTCGAGTCCACCCAGTTGTGTGACAATAACAAATTAAAAGGGAGTTTAACAAGACACGTGGCCACTCTAAAATTAGAAGAAAAGAGGTTTAACCTTAAACTATGTAGAGGGTTCTTTACTGTAAGCCCCCGTACACACGGTCGGAAATTCCGACCACAAAATCCATCGGATTTTTTCCGACGGGTTTTGTCCGACGCTGGTGTTGCATACACATGGTCGGAAAAAGTTGTCGGAAAATCCGATCATTCTGAACGTGGTGACGTTCGTTGCGTACGACGGAACTACGTAGAGGCTAGTAGCCAATAGCTTTGGTCTCGCAATTTGATCTGAGCATGCGGGGCACTTTGTCCGTCGGAATTCTCTACACACAATCGGAAAAAGTCTGATCGGATTTTGTTGTCGGAAAATTTGAGAGCAGGATCTCAAATTTTTTCCGTCTGAAATTCCGATGGAAAAAGTCTGATGGAGCCCACACACAGGCGGATTTTCCGACAACATGGTCCGATCGGACATTTTCCGTCTGAATTTCCGACCGTGTGTACGGGGCATAAGAGCGGCAAGGATGTGGAATTCCCTTCCACAGGTGGTGGTCTCGGTGGGGGGGCATCGATAGTTTCAAGAAACTATTAGATAAGCACCTGAACGACCACAACATACAGGGATATACAATGTAATACTGACATATAATCACACACATAGGTTGGACTTGATGGACTTGTGTCTTTTTTTCAACCTCGCCTACTATGTAACTACTGTCTTCCTTATTCTCCTCTCGGACAATCAGGAAGCAGTTCCTGTGACCCGATTGGTCAGGGAGTCTTAGACCAGGGAGCTGCCACTGCACAGAGAGCTAGATTCTTTCTTGCAGGTGCTGGTAGGGGACAGGCTTTTCTACTCAAGCTGTGGCTGCTTTCTAAAGAAAATTAACTGTAAGACATTGCACACCTTTTGTTTTGATGCACATTGCACAATGGTGGCCAGGGGAGGGCTGGGCTGGGGGGCAGAGTGGCAATTGCCCCCCAGGCCGCCCTAACTTACGTTGAAAATGGCTGGTGCCCGCTGCTATTTTTACAGCTGCGGCGGTCGGCCACTGTTGCATTCCGGGAGTTGTAGTCCACACTCAAGCTCCCAAGCAGCGCAGAGGAATCTACCACCCTCAGAGACCAGGGTGACTGGCTCGGGCTGTGGGGCTGGGTGCTGGCTTGCGCTGGCCGTGGCGTGCAACCTGAGCTGCCAAGTAAGAGACCCTGACACCCCCAGCTGACCCCCACACCCCATCCCCCCATACACCCCATTTACCCTGCCCCAGTGATCAGGCTGCATTGGATGGGCACTGGTGAGACTGCATTTATGGACACTGGTGAGGTTGCATTGATGGGCACTGATGAGTCGGCATTGATGGGCACTGATCAGGCTGCATTGAGGGGGACTGGTGAGGCTGCATTGAAAAACCAGCTGGGCAAGGATGGTGAGCTGATTCGGTAGTTCAATGGGCCACTTGACTGGACTTCCCCCCCAGGCCTAAGGCTGCCAGCCCTCCCCTGATGGTGGCTCTCAGCTTCAGTTTTAGTAGGCAGTGAAGAATGTACTCTTGATTCAACTACTTATTGATATGGCCAACAATGTAGCATTTTTGAATTTGTGAAGCTGCAAGGCTACTCAGCATGCACTTTTTTACACACAAAGGCCTCTTAGGAATTCCATCACCCTTGGTGAATGTGAGACGCATTATTGCAGACTCACTCTTGGTTTCCAGAGTCCCTCATGCAACTGAGCGAATGCAGAGACGCAAGCCCCTCCTATTTGTGAACTTCTGATGTGTATTAAATTTCCAAGGACATGATCCTCTGTGAGTATGATGTATTCCCATGTCCCACAAATAGATATCTTGCTGTTTACCTGCTGTATCCATATACATTTATATTTTCTCTAGCACTTATATGTACTTATGTGTTTTTCTTTATGTACACTTTTTTGAATAGAAAAAAAAACCCTGAAGAAGGAATTGACTACTTACACCCTCTCCGAAACATGTTGGGATCATCTGTGACCACCCATTCACTGTAACCTCCATTTTTGAGGCTAGTGTGTTCAGTTTCTGTTCTATTCAACCATGTTTAAATGCATTGATTTTAGGTGTACTTATTTGTTCAATTTTAATATATATGTATATTCAATAAATTTATACTTTTTTACGATATTACTCATTGTCATTCTGGCTTATGTTCCTTGCCCATAAAATCCCTGGGGCACCTTATTTCCAAAGTTTCTCCTACGTGTTTATATGACAGGGGCTGAGTGACCCCTATTTAATCACGTATCTGTATCTAACATGAATGCTATAACCTAGTCAGATTACATTTCCAGTTAGTATAATTCTGTTACATTTACAAATTTATTTTTATTTCAAATATATAACATTTTTGGTAAAAAAAATAAGGTAAGCTGTAAGAAACACCAAGATAAGATTTGTTTTTGTGCTAGTATATTTTGTGATTAAAAAAGGCTTGTCATTATATAAAAAAATTAAACAGTGATGAGTGAACCAATAATGACACAGTGGGCACTGAGCTCCAGATGTCTGCCTGAGTTACCTACAGGGCATAAACAGCAAAGACCAAGCAAGTGGATCAATAGAGATGAGAGAGAAAGGTGGGAGGCAGGAGAGCAGCTTTGTATACATAGATATGTCAAGCAAGAAAGCAGATAGAAAAATAGATTAAGAGGAAGAAATAGGCAAACAAAGAGGGAAGAACTGACTGAAGACTGGCTATATAATAACAAAGAACAAAGTATAAAACAGACGCCGAATGTAAGAATCCTCATATAAAGGATAATGTAGATGAAATGTGATATGACCCTTAGAAGCTTAGAAGACATTAAAGGATAAGAGGTGCCCACACCTCCCACTTACTTCTGATGTCTATGGGCAGCTTCATATTGGCACTGAAACAGACGGTGCCCTCCAGCAGGCTTGGCAAACCAAACGAGTATACTCAAGAAGACTAATTCTGCTTTACTTTTCTTCATTAAAGGACAAGCAAAGCTAAATGACAAATATGGAACTTGAAAGTAACTAGTTATAGTCATATTATAGTGCTACAGTTACCAAAAAATGTAACAGTGGTTCAGATTATGGAAGATCAGGAAAAAGTTTTTTTTTTCATGTCAGAGTTTTATGTTTGAGGGTTAGATTTATGTATTAATCATTTTCTATTGTTCGAACTTGATGGGCTTCTTCTACCAACTCATGTTGGTGGTTTTATGCTGGTGGAAGCAAACAATGGCTTTATTAGGAACAATCATAAACTACTATTTGCAGTTACCATAGCAAGCAATCAAATGTAATCTTTTTTTTTTTTTTTCCAGCTGTCATTTTCTAGTACAGTTCCGATTAGCTGACATTAAAGTGGTACTTTTAACCTGAAAAAAAAATAATTGTCAAACAGGCTGGATTTATAATGCAGAAGACATACCAGAGTTTATTTACTAAAGGCAAATAGACTGTGAACATTGCAAAGTGCCGTTGAATTCTGCAAGTGCAGTTACATAGTTACATAGTTAGTTAGGTTGAAAAAAGATACAAGTCCATCCAGTTCAACCATAAAAAAAAAAATATTGCAACTGCAGTTGCTCCAGAGCTTAGTAAATGAGCACAAGCTTTGCTGACTTCCATCATCCAATCATGTGCAAGCAAAAATACCGTTTTTTTTTTTCCTTGCATGTGATTGGGTATTTTTTGCAAAGTGAAGATTTACCTAATTTACTAAGGTCTGGAGCAACTGCAAACATTTCAAAGTGCACAGTCTATTTGCCTTTAGTAAATCAACCCACCTATGTCTCTCCTGTATTAAAGTACTTTACCTGCCTGTGATACCTTGATAAATGAAGTCTGCTTCATTCAGTAGAATTACTGACAGGGGGGTTGATTTGCTAAAGGCAAACATACTGTGCTCTGCAAGTGCACTTGCTCTAGATCTGAAAGGCAGCTCTGCTGATTTCTATCATCCAATCATATGCAAGCAAAAATGCTGTTTTTTTTTCTTTTTTTCTGGAATGTGATTGGGTGTTCTTTGCAAAGTGAAGCTTTACCTCATTTATTAACCGCTTCAATACAGGGCTTTTAAACACCCTTCCTTACCAGAGCACTTTTTGCGATTCGGCACTGCGTCGCTTTAACTAACAATTGCGCGGTCGCGCGACGTTACACCCAAACAAAATTGACGTCCTTTTTTTCCCACAAATAGAGCTTTCTTTTGGTGGTATTTGATCGCCCCTGCGGTTTTTATTTTCTGCGCTATAAACAAAAGAAGAGCGACAATTTTGAAAAAAAACACAATATTTTTTACTTTTTGCTATAATAAATATCCCATTTTTTTAAAAAAAAACAATTTTTTTCCTCAGTTTAGGCCGATACGTATTCTTCTACATATTTTTGGTAAAAAAAATCGCAATAAGCGTATATTGATCGGTTTGCGCAAAAGTTATAGCGTCTACAAAATAGGGGATAGATTTATTGAATTTTTTTTTTTTTACTAGTAATGGCGGCGATTTGCGATTTTTTTTTCGTGACTGCGACATTGCGGCGGACACTTCGGACACTTTTGACACATTTTTGGAACCATTCACATTTACACAGCGATCGTTGCTATAAAATTGCAATGATTACTGTGTAAATGTGACTGTCAGGGAAGGGGTTAACACTAGAGGGCGCTGGAGGGGTTAATGTGTGTCCCTAATAGGAGTGATTCTAACTGTAGGGGGAGGGGACTTAAGGGGAGGAGACCGATCATGTGATCCTCTGTACTGGGATCACATGATCGGTCTCCTCCCCGCTGACAGGACGTGGAGCTGTGTGTTTACACACACAGCTCCACGGTCCCGCCCGGTCCCGTTGTTTTAACGGGCAATCGCGGGTGCCCGGCGGACATCGCGGCCGCCGGGCACTCGCACCGGGTCCCGAGCGATGCCGCGCGCCCCCCAGGCGGCCGGGAATCCGAGGACGTCATATGACGCCCACCCAGGATGGTAGATCCACCTTGTGGGCGTCATATGACTATGGCCAGGTATTGAACTGGTTAAGCTCTGGAGCAACTGCACTTCTGCCTTTAGTAAATCAACCAGTGGTGGCCCTTCCACTAGGGGCGCACTGGTGCCGCCCCCCTATCCATGCGTCCAGTCCCCTAATCTACATACAGGGATGCCGGAACATGGATTCCAATGGGGGGGGGGTTTGAAGCATGTGATTAGAGCCAGAGGCGCTAATAGGCTTCAATAAAGGGTGGTCTTTGGGCGAAGAGCACTGATGAATATTCGCTATTGTAACACTCAATCTCCTCCTGGCCAATCAGGAAGCGGGTCATGAGACCCGTTACTCGATTGGCTGAAAGGAGATCGGATTGGCTGGCAGGAGATGCACAGCACACGGAGGAGAGGAGGGAGAAGACGCATGCAGCGGAACCGAGCAGATATCTAGCAGCCCGGAGAGAAGATGCTGTCCGCAAGATGGGGTAAGTGCAGGGACCCTTACTGACGCGCCAACTGTGGGGGGGGGGGAGGTGACCCCCGTGGATTTATGGATTGTTTGACGTCGCCCCCCCCCCCCCCCAAAAAGGGAAACACCAGCTGCCACACAAAATAATCCTCCCAAAATCTGACGAACGGTATGTTTGATACATACACAACAATTGATGGGACAGACGAACGATCACTGAAGGAAAAGTTATTAATGAGGATTAAGGAGCATCTACTCATAAGGGGCATCTAATCTTAAGGAGCAACTACTAATTAATTATTATTATTAATTTATTATCAAAATGAATAATAAAACAACAAATTTATACAAAGCACCTTAACCCTCCACCATATATTAAAAATGACAACATTGTCATCTCATGTATCGGATGTCCGAACCACTTACAGCCATTACATTTGGAACTTATATGATTTCATTATATTAGGCTTAAACAATGTATATGGGTTTACTTCACTTCAGTGCAGGATATTATAGGTAATCATAAAATGTATAAATACTGTTATAATATAATCCATCATTCACTGTAAGTCAGTTATCCCATATCTTAAAACATACTATATTGCTAGAAATCAACAATATCATATGGAGCGTAGAAGAATAATTAGCACAAATAGTAAACAAGCAAGCAAAGTAGAAAAGCTCATCCATCTATGGAGTCTATTAAATAAGCTGGTATCTGATAACCACACAGGTTGTCAATGTTTTACCATTAAGCGCATAGCATTATTATTCTATGCTCCACATCATATTGTTGATTTCTAGTGATATATTATGTTTTAAGATACAGGATAACTGATTTACAGTGTATGGTGGATTAAATTAAACTATTCCTAACACCCCCCCCCCCCCCTCCAATGCGGGTGACAACTCCAGCAGAGTACCCATCTGCATTTTGGCAGAATTTCCCCAGGAAGAGCTCCAGGGGCTTGGAGGCAGCCCCTTTTATGTTGGTTGACCTATAGGGGGTGGTAACCCAGCTTAAAATGGAAAAAAAATTATAACCTTCACAGCCTGGTTACCCCTAGCTCTCAGGTCAACCCGAGGACACAAGAAACATACTAACATTGTAACATTTGGCACCTGGCTGGTTCAACTAATATAAGGAAAGGAGCATAGACAGGAGAAACAAGTGCTTACACAGGCAAATGGATTAACCCATTATAGTAGGCACCTTACTACAAGCCCCTCTTCGTATCTCCCGAACATAATGGGGACTTGTTATTGTTATTTTTTGGTTGCTTCGTTATGCTTCGTACTGTGCAACCGCTGGGCCTGCGCAGTACAGGGGGGGTCCTTATCCGCTGAGGGGAACTTTCTCGGCAGAACACCGGCAAAAGGTTAGTAGAGATTACATAGACAGATAATATAGAAAGAGATAAAACCCTTAGGTAACTAGCTAGTTAACTTGTTTCAGTTCTGGGATAATCTTTTAGATAGAATAAAGTAATATATATGGGAATATGGATATGTACCATTAGCTTGTTATACATCAGATATATTAATCCATCACGGGCCATCAGGTACCATCGAATATGCTTAGACCCAAAAGACAGAAATAAACATCTCAGTAAATTAGCAGACTCTTTCCACAAGAAAGGTTACAAGGACAAAACCATCAATACAAGCATAAACACGGCCCTGAAAACCTAAAGAGAAAATCTCCTACAATACAAAGAAAAAAACTAATAACCGTGTACCTCTAGTATCCACATACAATCCTGCATTAGAATGGATAAGAAAGATAATCAAAGATTTGCAACCCATCATAACAGAGGATGAAATGTTGTAAGAAATATTCCAACAACCCCCAAAGCTGGCTTTCAGGCAATCACCTAACCTCAGACAAAAACTTATCAGCAGGAAGCTTCATTATGAAAGTCACAAATAAAAGAAATAAGCCTTGCAACAAAAAAAGCTGCAAACTGTGCAGCCAAAACAATCTATTAAAAGGTGTTACACACACAAAAGAGACCTTCAATATCTCAGGATCATATAGCTGTACCTCCAGTAGTGTTGTGTACCTTATCCAATGCAAACTTGACTAAACAGGACAATAAATTACAAACAAGAATGCATTTACTGAGATACATCGTTAAAAAGCATAAGGAAGTGTCACGTTCCGGGTACGGCGGGGAAAAGAAGGTGGATCCCCTATGCCAATGGGGCGATAGCACGGGTTGTATTGGAGGACCGGTTCTAATGTTGCTACTGGTTTTCACCAGAGCCCGCCGCAAGGCGGGATGGACTTGTAGCGGCGGTAGCAACCAGGTCGTGTCTTCCAATAGCAACTCGACCCCACTGACAGCTGAGACAGGCGCGGTACACAAGGATTAGGCAGAGGCAAGGTCAAACGTAGCAAAGGGTCAAGGCAGTTGGCAAAGGTTCGTAGTCAGGGGCAACAGCAAAGGTCTGGATACACAGTAGGAGCAAAACACACAACGCTTTCACTGGGCACTAAAGGCAACTCAAGATCCGGCGAGGGTAGGAAGGGGAAGTGTGAATTTATAAGATGCAGGTGTACAGTAATTTGGACCAGGCACCAATCAGATGGGATGCGCTGGCGGCCTACTACAAGAAAGGGTGATTTGGAGGAGGACTCAGACTCTTTCAGGTTGTAAGAGAATTCGGCCCAGGGTGATCGCATCCTGAAAACAGAGCGGCGCCTGCGGTCAGCGGAGCCGACCGGGGCGCCGGAACTGGCGCAATACAGGCACAGATTATGGTCTCGGCGGTGAGTCCTCTCTTGTGTGGTCAAGCGTGACGATCCACTTGCATAGCCTCCTCACCAGGAGGCAGAGGATTCTGGAAGAGAGGTGCCAGGCGAGGAGAGTGGGATGCGATCCCCGGGCCGGGGGAACACAGGAGGGGAGAGGTAAGGAGAGTGGGATGCGATCCCCGGGCGGACCGGAGCCGCCACGAGGATCGCATCCTGAAAGCAGAGCGGCGCCTGCGGTCAGCGGAGCCGACCGGGGCGCCGCAGAGCCGAGGACGCCGTGGGCGCTCCGGGATGGAGGAGGCACCCGGAGCGCTCGGCGTAACAGGAAGATCATTTCTGCACACCTGTGAGACATAATTTTTCACAACTGGACCAAACTATGGAAGACATGAATATTTTATTTTTTAAAGGTAACTTCAAAACTACTCAGGAAAGGAAAACTTTTGAACTAAGAATGATCATTCTATTTGACACTAAATGTGGACTTTCGGTTTTCTAAATCACTATCCAACAGTTTTATGACCACCCTCACCTCTGTGACTGTTACTTCTATTTCCAGTCTATAGCCCTATCTATTTCTTATCTCACTAACTATCCAAGTTTAATTACCATTACTGTGTATGTTTGTTTGCTTGTTGTTCTCAGAGATCGTCTTACTTAACATTCTGCTAAAATTTGTGTATTAGTACTGCTTGGACCTTGAAGCAGGGGGTACACCCTAAAAGCTTGTCCTGAAATTTAGATGTTAATGCAAATTAAAAGATGATCACAGACAGTGCGCAATTATTTTAGTTTCAAGTCTCATATGAAACACACATATGAACTGGTTGTTGAACATTACTTAAAGAGGGAGTCCACCTGCACAAAAAAATATTAAAAGTCAGCAGCTACAAATACTGCAGCTGCTGACTTTTAATAAATGGACACTTACCTGTTCCAGGTTCCAGCGATGTCGGCAGAAGATGACGAGCAATCGCTCGTCTCTCGGCTGCCCCTGCCGCCATCCTCTGTCAGGGAATCAGGAAGTGAAGCGTTGTGGCATCACTGCACGGTTCCCTACTGCGCATGCGCGAGTCGCGCTGTGCGTCTTTACTGGTCCCCGTTGTGTCCTGGGAACTGTGCTTTTCCCAAGATACAACTGGGGGGGGGGGGGGGGGGGGGCGGGCATCTGCGGATAGGGTGGGGCAGCTGCGGCTAGCTAGTCCCGGGAAGTGGGTGCAGATACCTGGATTATACAGGTATCTGCACCCCCTCCCCCCTGAAAGGTGCCAATTGTGGCACCGGAGGGGGGGAGGAATCCGATAAGCGGAAGTTCCACTTTAGGGTCGAGCTCCGCTTTAAGTAACCCAACGGGTTGAATGAAAAAAACAACTCAATTCCTCCATCCACACACTTGATATGTATAGGGGAATCCCCCCAACTGAGCTATTGTATTCTGAATAGAGATGTCCTTGCGGTTCGCCCGGCGGTCGGTTCGCGGCGAACTTTGCGCGTTCGCGATTCGCCAAACCGGCGGACTTATGGCGCTGTTCGCGGCAGCCATATTCGTTTACATTGTGAAGAACTTTGACCCATGACACATCCATCATGGTGTACAGGACAGACAATTGAGACATTTCAGCACATGGACATACCCCCTACCTTATAAATAGACCTGATCTGGCGGCCATTTTACATTCTGTCTTTTGTCAGTGTAGGGAAAGGACGCTGTGTGGAGCAGGGACAGTCAGTCTGTAATCACTAGCTATTACTATTAGGTCCACAAAAGTCCTTTTAAGGACTGGTATAGGTGTACAGTATATAGAGGTGAAATACACTGATAATATACTTTCTTTCAAATATAGAACGCATATTATAGTGCAGTGCTCAGCAATTGTGCAGCTGTCATTTCTCAGTGTAGGGAAAGGTTGGCTTTGGAGCAGGGATAGTCTGTAATACAATAGCTAGCTACTATTATCCACAAAAGTCCTTTTAAGGACTGGTATAGGTGTACTATTTGGTGTGCAGTATATAGGGGTGTAATACACATATAAAATACTTTCAAATATAGAAAGCATAGTATAGTGCATTTCTACTGTGCAGCATTGTGACTGCTGAGCGGTTCTGCAGCGATACTACAAAGAGTGACATATAAGAGAGATTATAAAAAAGTATTATAACTGGTGTGATAGACCAGTGGCCCCCCAAAACTATAGATTGAAGTGTGGTGTTATATACCTTCTTCCACATATACTGCACTTCTCTAGAGACTTTTGTCACAGGGTCATTTCAAAAATGACAGGCAGGGGGGATCGTGACCGATAAGCGCACTCGCCTTGCTCACGACAGTGTTGACTACCTCACATTTCTAAAAATTAATGAGGCATGGATCTCGGAGGAATTTAACACATGTGACCAGTAGACCATGTATATGCATAACTCTATAAACGATTTATATAATCTAGCACACGGACCTTTTTTCCACCTTTGGCTTACTCGTACAAAAAAAGCACACCGTACTATATGCCCGTACCCTCCTGTTTGAAGAGGTTGAGCGATGTCATATTTTTGGGTCCCGCAGCGAGTTGCTGGTGTCAGTGCTGGTGTCAGTGCTGGTGTCAGTGCTCTCTATCTCGGTGCTGGTGTCAGTTCTCTCTATCTCGGTGCTGGTGTCAGTGCTCTCTATCTCGGTGCTGGTGTCAGTTCTCTCTATCTCTGTGCTGGTGTCAGTGCTCTCTATCTCGGTGCTGGTGTCAGTTCTCTCTATCTCAGTGCTGGTGTCAGTGCTCTCTATCTCGGTGCTGGTGTCAGTTCTCTCTATCTCGGTGCTGGTGTCAGTGCTCTCTATCTCGGTGCTGGTGTCAGTTCTCTCTATCTCTGTGCTGGTGTCAGTGCTCTCTATCTCGGTGCTGGTGTCAGTTCTCTCTATCTCTGTGCTGGTGTCAGTGCTCTCTATCTCGGTGCTGGTGTCAGTTCTCTCTATCTCAGTGCTGGTGTCAGTGCTCTCTATCTCGGTGCTGGTGTCAGTTCTCTCTATCTCGGTGCTGGTGTCAGTGCTCTCTATCTCGGTGCTGGTGTCAGTTCTCTCTATCTCTGTGCTGGTGTCAGTGCTCTCTATCTCGGTGCTGGTGTCAGTTCTCTCTATCTCAGTGCTGGTGTCAGTGCTCTCTATCTCGGTACTGGTGTCAGTGCTCTCTAGCTCGGTGCTGGTGTCAGTGCTCTCTAGCTTGGTGCTGGTGTCAGTGCTCTCTATCGCGTTGCTGGTGTCAGTTTTCTCTATCTCGGTGCTGGCGTCAGTGCTCTCTATCTCTGTGCTGGTGTCAGTGCTCTCTATCTAAGTGCTGGTGTCAGTGCTCTCTATCGCGGTGCTGGTGTCAGTGAGGGAGATAGCAGCGGAGAAGCCAATCAGCAGGCAGTGCCAGCACCATGGCTGAGGAATGGATCAGCACTGGACTGGCACCTCTGTACCACCGCAGTGGAGCCCTGAATAGGTGGGGGTAAGGGCCGGGCAGAGGGAGGGGTCAGGGGCTCAAGCATAGGTTGGCACACTGGGACACTGGCACAGGACTGCGCTGCCCTGACTGTAGCACTGATCAATCATCTCCTGCACCCCCTTCATAGCCTGGCCTGACCTTGCCTCTCCTCCATGGCCTTGAATTGACAAAGTTTCACAGATAAAAAAAGAATGCTTGTCTTAATATTTCTGGTATGTCAGTGTTCATGTTGTGGGACTATGTGTGCACAGCTAGTAAGTATTTTGTGGCTGAAAATATGACCTGGAGGTTTTTAAGGTTCGCCTGCCATTAAAATCAATGGGGCCTGCTGCGAACCTGCGGTTCACGAACATTTGGGCACGTTTGCGGATCGCGTTCGCGAAATGTCCCGTCGGAAGTTTGTCCATCACTAATTCTGAATACACTGATCAGCATTGCAGGCTATAGGCTGATCAAACATAGGAAAATCATACCCCCCTGTTGTTGGTATATCGACTTCTGTACAACCACAGTACCCATACTTGGACTGAAGTTCGGCCGGTCCTTGCTGAACCAGCCAAATTTCAATCCATGTATGGCTGGCTTTTGAGGTTGTGTTTACCCACTGTTTTTTTTTTTTCATTTTATTTATTTTTTGCATTGCTGCCAGGACAGTGCCCAGCATCCCATACCAGGTTTGACAATCCCTTGCCTTTTAGCCTTAATGATCAATTTCCTGGAATTTTCAATATGTTTGAGGAACAGTCCATAAATCGAAACCCAAGCACATTTGCTAGTGACTAGTTTGGTAGTGACTAGTTAACATGATTTCCTCAGTTTGTGCATTCATCCCTGGCCAGCAGAATATATTTTGGACCCCTCTTTTACAATTAACAATTTCCATTTGTCTTACTTGACATTTTTTCAATAAAAGTTCCATAAATGTTGTATTATGCAATATAGAGCCAAACATCCATGATTACCAAAAATATCCAGACTCTTGCACAATTAAAGAATAATACTGACTTTGGCCAACCTTTTAGCATGCCGTTATTAATGCCAACAGTTGAGGGTCATTAGCTGTATGTTTTTTGAGATGTTTCATATTTATAATCTGAAATAGTAAAATTGGGCATAATTCAATGCATTTTAATATGCAATACTGCATAAGTAGACCGCTTGTCTTTGAGTGGTAGAAACTGTATTCACAGTCAATACAGTATTTTTGTGGGTGTGACTGCATCCATTCTAATAAAGCTGGAGCATATACAGTGCCTTGAAAAAGTATTCATACCCCTTGACATTTTCCACATTTTTTCATGTTGCAACCAAAAATGTAAATGTATTTTATTGAGATTTTATGTGATAGAATTTTTTACAAATAAATATGTGAAAAGTATGGCGTGCATTTGTATTCAGCCCCCTTTACTCTGATACCCCTAACTAAAATCTAGTGGAACCAATTGCCTTCGGAAGTCACCAAATTAATAATTAGGTCCCCCTGTGTGTAGTTTAATCTCAGTATAAATAAAGCTGTTCTGTGAAGCCCTCAGGGGTTTGTTAGAGGACCTTAGTGAACAAACTGTATTATGAAAGCCAAGGAACACACCAGACAGGTTAGGGATAAAGTTGTGGAGAAGTTTAAAGCAGGGTTAGGTTATAAAAAATATCCCAAGCTTTGAACATCTCATGGAGCACTGTTCAATCCATCATCCAAAAATGGAAAGAGTATGGCACACCTGCAAACCTACCAAGACATCGACGTACACCTAAAATGACAAGCCGGGCAAAGAGAACATTAATGATAGAAGCGGCCAAGAGGCCCATGGTAACTCTAGAGGAGCTGCAGAGATCCACAGTTCAGGTGTGAGAATCTGTCCACAGGGCAACTATTAGTAGTGCACTCCACAAATCTGGCCTTTATGGAAGTGTGGCAAGAAGAAAGCCATTGTTTGAAAGAAAGCCATGAGAAGTCACGTTTTTAGTTTGCGATGTGGGGGACACCGCAAACACATGGAAGAAGGTGCTCTGGTCAGATGAGACCAAAATTTTACTTTTTGGCCTAAAAGCAAAACTCTATGTGTGGTGGAAAACTAACACTGGCCATCACTCTGAACACATCTTCAGTAGGGACAGGGAAGCTGGTCAGAAAGGTGGCACTCGACTAGATGTGCAAAAGCTGGTAGAGACATACCCAAAAAGACTTGTAGCTGCATTTGCAGCGAAAGGTGCTTATACAAAGTATTGACTCAGGGGGGCTGAATACAAATACACGCCACACTTTTTAAAATATATATTTGTAAAAACATTTTAAAACCATTTATCATTTCCCTTCCACTTCACAGTTATGTGCCACTTTGTGTTGGTTTATCACATAAAAATACATTTACGTTTTTTGGTTGTAACATGACAAAATTTGGACAATTTCAAGGGGTATGAATATTTTTTCAATACTCAATACAATATTGCAATACAATACTTCTCTTTATGATGATCCCATTCTACAGTTATCTGTAATATATATATATATATATAGATATATATATATGGAAATTGTGTGAAAATACCATCACCAAACATTATTTAATTTTTTGTTCTGTCAAAAATGTTATTGACATAAAAAAGATAAGGGAAAACAAGAGTACAAACATTCAAGAATAACCGTCAAAAGATTTCATAGATATGGTAACAAACAGATAAGTGCACTTATTGTTACATCATTTGATAGAAACCAAGGGTTTACGGAATGAGGTGATAGGTATGGACGGCTTCAAATACAAACATCAATTAAGTCTATAGTGACTGTCTACAATCATTGACTTGGTAGGATGTAATTGAGTTTGTGACCAGTTAACAACTGGAAACTGGACGGTCACCTTTTAAGAGTGTCTTGGATAAGTTAAGGGTGTAGAAAGGTAGAAAAGAGGGAAGTGAAGGGAGAGAGGGAGCAATAGTGTGAGCAAGGTTATGGTAAGAGTAGGATGAGTGGTCATAGTGTGATCACTATATAAAGCTCCTTCCCAGAGGGACAGAGGTAGGAAAGAGTAATGCCCCTTACACATGGTCGGATATTCTGATGGAAAAAGTCTGATCGGATTATGTTGTCGAAAAATCCGATCGTGTGTGGGCTCTAGCGGCTTTTTCCGTCGAAAAAAAATTTGAGAGCAGGATCTCAAATTTTCCGACAACAAAATCCGATCAGACTTTTTCCGATCGTGTGTAGGGAATTCCGACGGACAAAGTGCCACGCATGCTCAGATCAAATTACGAGACCAAAGCTATTGGCTACTAGTCTCTACGTAGTTCCGCAGTATGCAACGAACGTCACCACGTTCAGAGCGATCGGATTTTCCAACAACTTTGTCCGACCGTGTGAATGCAACACCAGTTTCGGACAAAATCAGTCCAAAAAAATCAGACAGATTTTGTGGTCGGAATTTCCGAATGTGTGTACGGGGGCTAAGTGTATATTCAGAAGGGAAAAACCAACCATTATTTTTAAGCCCATAAACCTCTGAGCTCCAAGCACTGGAATAGCCTATGGAAAATCTTAACTTTTGTTACAATTGTAGTCAAATCAAAGTGTATGCTTTTAATATCCAGCTTAAAAAACATTCAAAGGTTTCACATTTACTTGTGCACCTGTGTCCAGTTTGAAATTGATATGCTTTGCTTTTTCCCCTACTACTTTCAGTGATAACTTGATCAGGTATTATATTGCATTTACATTGCATTGCAAAACAAGTCCCCTGCATTAACATTAGATTTTTGCTCCATATCCTGCACATCTTTGTAGCAACACATCTTAGCCAACTGATTGCTTTTTCAGCATGTGCGACACACTAAAGTTTACAAGATATTACAAAACATTTTGCCATGTGTGTGATATACTACATTAAAGTTGAACTCCAGGATAAGCAAATATGGTTTAAATACAAGAGTCTTGTATTCTTCCTTGAATTTGTGTATTTCTTCCAGGTCTGTGCAGTAATCCGGTGTGACACTTTTTCTCTGTGCAGGAGTTTCCTTTAGTAAAGACTGGTGAGTGCTGCTCTCTCTCTCTCCTTCTGCAGGGTAAATGGTCTTGTCTCCGCCTCTTCCTATAGTGTTCTGCATGCAGCCTGTAGTGGGTGAGGCCAGTCCCGAGACAAGATCATCTAGAGCTCAGGACGAACATGCTAAATTGTGTCTCCCCACAAGGTGTATGATCACATGTCAGCAAAAATTCCCTCCGACAAAAAAAATCAAGCACTAGCACTTAGGGGGGCATGCTTACCCCCTAAGCATAAATCCCCCCTTTCTCCCAGTACGAATTTGCCCCCCTGCTGAAAGCCCCCTACTGGTACAAATCCCCCCCCCAAACAACTTGCCACTTCTAGCCCAAACCCCCCCCCCCCCCCCCCCCCACACACACACACACACACACACAAACTTCTCCTCCTAGCACAAATACCCCTAATCATTCCTACTAGCACAAATCTCCCGTCCCCCAAACAAATTCCCCTTCTAGCAGAAATCCCCTCTCCCCATTCAGGCTCTTGAAATGGGTCACAAAAATCAAAAAGCTAAAAGTAGTAAACATTATAGTCTTACAGAATTTTCATGCAATTCTACTTACATTGTTGGTGCTTGAAATTGTGGACTTCCTGAAGGTCCCAGAAGAAAAATACAATACAATGTGCCCACAGAGTCAAGGACAAAAGTAATTTGTGTAATTTAAAGTGAATTTATATACCCCAGCATTGGATGCAGATTTAGAAATGGTTCCAGCAGAAGGATCCAGTAGTCCTTAATCTTCTGCACATTTTTTTAAAGGAATACATTACTGAATTTGATGCAAATATGTTGCAAACATTTAGAAGAGCCAAACACACCATTATTAATATATTCTTCTCCAGGCCTCTCTGCAGCAGGCTGACATTCCCCTCCTGCTGATGTTGTGCTGTGACTCAAGCAAATGTTATTGTGAAAATCTATTGTGTAGCAATATCAAATTAACTCACAAAATGTGAAAAAAATTGAATTATGACATTTCCAGGAAGGCAACCAGTGTCCTCATGAGTGTGCGTTCATGCCGTATCTACAAGAAGGTGCTCCTCTGTACAAAGGCCACCAGAAGACTGCAACAACTCATGGTGGACTAGATAAAAATAACGTTTAAATTAAAGCAACTAAAAGACAATTTGAAACATTAATATTATTTTGTCAGAAAAAGTAAGATGAAGTTAGATCTTGACAAGTGAGAACAGAAAACAAAAAGGGTAAAAGTTTGTGGTTCTAACTGGACTGCTTATCATCCGTATGATCCTGATAAAGAACACCAGAGACTGTTTCTAGGCCAAAAGCTTGCAACACATTAGTTCATAGTTCTTGAGTGACCACAGGAAATCAGGTAAACAGTCACCTTTCTTTATGGCCTCCGGGCCAAGCACCTCATTAGCGTGGTGCTCAATCACTTATGCATGCTTCTTACAAGGGTCAAGGGTGTATGGGACTTGCGCAATGCATTGAGTGTCTTGTTGCTCTCAAAAGAGAAGCAGGAGTTCCGGTTTCTGAATCCGGGCCCTTTGGCTCAAAGGATGGATGTTTTGAGGGCCCAGAATTGGTGATGTATTGTCATGTCCGCTTGAATCCACTGCTTGCCTGGCTATGTCCTCCACTGGTCTACCTGCTAGGAAGCGAAGTAAAGTGTAAGAGAACCTTAACAGTGAACTTCTCCTATTTGCTCCCTTTTGGTCTATTAACTAGGTAATTGAACGTTTTTTTTGTTAAATCTGTACAATAAGTGCAAACAGATACCTGTGTACTGATCAGAAATCATGTGAGCTGATAAATTCCTGTGCCCTCTGCTCTACTGATTGTTACCAATTAGAATTGTACCCAGCTATCTCTGTGGATTACAGAACACCTCCCCTCTACAATATGGAAGAAAATGGTAGAGGGAGGTGATCTGTGGTTCTAACACACTTCCTGTCCTAAGGTGACAGTGCTGCTCTTCCATAGATACAGTACAGAAGGTAAGCATTGTCACCCAGGGATTACCAGGTTAAAAGAAAGGAAAAAACTTTTAAGATGGAAAACTAATGCAATCATCACATCTAAGGACTGGTAAGTTGCAATATATATTACATTTTTGTTATTGGATTTAGGTACACTTTTGGGTCAATTTACTAAAGTCAAAAGGTTCATTTCTAAGAAAAAAAAAATATTTTTGCAGCCATTTCTGGTTGTGTTCTCCATTTGTCCATCCCCAATTGTTTTGCACATTTTACAAGCCATGCTAATATCACTGTATTACTTAGCAAATGGTATTCACCGTTATTTGTGATGATCAGGGGGGAATGGTTTTCTTGAAGTGTTCTGATGTTCCAAAGGTGGGGAAACTAACTAAAAAAGTTCTGAACTAGCAATCAAAATAAAGCATTCCTGATATACCTCAAGAACTAGTGCCGTCTAATTCTTGGGGGTTCCTATAACCAGATCCATTGGACTCATGTTCCAGGACTTAGGAAGCATTGAAGGCGGACACCTTGAATACACGAAGATTGTAGCAATCAAAATAACCAGGTGAGGGGGTGTGGCTTGCGCACACACGAAGATTGCCGCTTGAGCCTAGAGTTCTTCACAACCGACCGGATTATCGCAACGAACGGGCAAGTTAATAATTCTGTCGATTCAACGAACACACCGCAATATCCTTAAACTATCAGAGACCATTATGTCTCGTAAACGGAGCCAAGAACGGGGCCCAAAAAAGCTCACAGTCGTTTAAACAGACCGGTGCGCTGAGGAAAAAACAAAATGGCGCCGGAGCGGCTGAGGAGAAAAATACATCGCTTTATAATGCGCACACACAAGGTCAAAACAGTGATAACTGTACAGAATTTACATCCTCATATACTAAAGAGTCTCCTCGATCATCACCAACCTCTCAAAGTCCCGCAAAATCGCGAATGAGAATGGATTCCTGTCACCAAAATACTGACACAGTAAATACAGTAATGCAGAGTGATAGTACCATATCTTCACTGCAATCATCCATTGCTGCTTTTCCAACCTCAGGACAACCAGTTTTAGATACTACAATGAAAGATATGCTAATGTCATTACAATCATCAATTGTACCAAACTTATCCTCCTTGATTCATAATTTTTCACTGTAAATAAAATCTATTGATGGTAGATTACATTATATGGAAGAGAAAATGGAGGAATGCACTGTTATGCCCCGTACACAAAAATCATATAAGAAATTTAAAGCCAATACATATGCAACGGGAAACAAAGTGGGGAAAGCAATGTCATTGAGAATTATAGGATATAGATCTAGAACTAAAATTCCATTCCTCTATCATCCACATGATAATGAAAAACTTCTCAAACCTGACTCTATTAAGAATTGTATAAAGAATTGTATAACATTAGAGACCATGATACTACACATCAACCTACCCAAAAATAATGATTTCTTGGACAGTGTTAACCTTCCTTCTATCTCACAACAACAATTGGAACTTCTTAATTCCCCATTCATTGTCCAGGAAATTTTACAAGTTATCCGTAACCTCCCTAATGCTAAATCCCCTGGTCCGGATGGTTTCAATGGAGAATATTATAAAAAATGTCAATGTACCCTAGCTCACAACTAATTTAGCCGCCAATACTTCATTTCCTGCTGAAATGCTTCAAGCTTTAGTTGTGACTCTTCCCAAGCCAGACAAGGAACCTACATCACCTAAAAATTTCCATCCCATATCCCTACTTAACCTAGATTTAAAAATATATGCAAAAATTATAGCCAAAAGATTAGACAATATTATCCCCCTTCTTGTACACATTGACCAATCAGGTTTTACAAAAGGTCGCCAAGCATCCGATGCTACTAGACGAGTAATAAATGTGATCCACCATGTTGAAATCACTAAAACACCATCATTATTTCTATCACTCGATGCCGAAAAGGTGTTTGATAGAGTACATTGGGGCTATCTATCGTCAACTCTTCAGAAATTTGGATTACAGGGTCAAATACACAAGGCAATTATGGCTTTATACTCTATGCCATCAGCCCAAGTATATACAACAGATTCCCTTTCGAAACCATTTCAAATTACCAATGGTACAAGACAAGGATGCCCCTTGTCTCCTCTTATTTTCAACCTTATTATGGAACCCCTAGCTGAAAGCATTCGGACCAATCAAAAAATCCTAGGTATTCCCATTGCTGATCAAGAACATAATATCAGCCTTTTTGCGGATGACGTAATTCTTATGATTACAAATCTTTTACCAGAAATCCAAAAAACTCTGAATTGGTTTAGTAATGTTTCTTATTATAAAATTAACAACAATAAGTCATAATTAATTTAGGTATAGATAAGCATACCAGCGATCATCTAAAATCACAATTTCATTACTCTTGGGCCGAGAATACAATCAAATATTTAGGGATTCAAGTATCCAATTCTTCTAAATCACTATTCTGACACAATTATATACCACTGCGTATTAAATTTCAGGAAAACCTAGCTAAATTAGCATCATACGAATTCTTCTGGATTGGCAGATTGGCAGCTTTTAAAATGCTACACCTACCCCAAATTCTATATTTCTTTAGAACTCTCTTGATTCCAATACCGTCTACATACTTCAAATCACTCCAATCTATCCTTTCTAAATTCATATGGCAAGGTAAAAAAATCCAGATGTGCCCATGGGAATTTAATAAAAAGTCATAGAGCAGGTGGTACAGGTTATGTACATTTTCAAGATTATTATTTGGCCTCAGTGCTCACACAATCAAAAGAGTGGTTTAAATCTCAATCCACAATATGGGGAAAGATGGAATCTGCAAAAATACCAGGGGGTAATTTATCCTTATGGATACCTTCTATAGCACTTGGTTCTAAGATACCTCCATGTATATCTCCTACAATCTCAGCTACTCTTAAAACCTGGTCCCGTTCTTTAAAACTAACTTCCTCAAATCCTCTTTTAATTACAGCCCAAATTCCTCTGGAAACGCTGCATAATTTTATGCAATCAACCTCTCTTATTCCGTGGGTTCAGAAAGGTATAAATTCAAAAAGAATTCCAATTACTAAACTCTGACATATTTCTTTACATTAGAACTAAAAACTGTATCACTAATCTTTCTTCATGGTATTATAATGTCCCTACAGCAGCTTGGTCTTTTCTCAAAATTCCCACACATCCTATAAAAAGGAATTTTACTTTTTTATACTCTTCTTCAACAAAAAACTGTATTTTTCGGAGTGCGCATGCGCGGCAGCTTTAAGATGGCCGCCGGCTACTAGAGCTCCGCTCCACCACAGCCCACCGCTAGCCACCGGAGCCGACGGAGCCCTCGTTTCCGCCCCACACAGCGCCATCCTGATAGGGGAACACCCGGGGCACCGGGATATGTCAAAACCCCAGGTCCGAAGGGATCTCTCTAGCCAAATGATGGCCGCGAACGGCCCCCTCACATATGCCAAGATGGCGTCGGCTACACGAGGCTTACAGGCCTCAGAACAACAGGAGGACTCTATAGCCGACCAGGACCAGACGGATCCCCCTTTTGCAGGTACTGACTTCCCCCCTCTGCAGGCTGTCAGCTCTCCCTCCTCCACAGAATCCCTTTTGGGGAGGATGAGCCCAGGATATCCCACATCCCCATTGCTGGACCCACACACAGGCATGTTACTCACAGGGAGTGAGGCCCAGGCAGACATCCCTGTCCCCACTGACTTTCAGTCCATGATGACAGCCTTTTCACACATGCTGCATAAAGGATTGGCTCTGAATGCTGCCCAAATTACTGCATCTTTACATGCTGATCTGCAGCAAATAGGGATAAGGATGGACACCATAGAACAAAAAGCGGATCAAGCAGTGGCCCAGATTAACCAAAACTCTGCCAGATTACAGGAAGTACAGGATCAATTGGAATCTGCCTTTTCAAAAATCGATGACCTCGAGAACAGATCCAGAAGATATAACTTTAGACTCCGGGGACTCCCTGAATCTGAGAAGGATGTCCATAAAGCAGTTAAATTTTTAATTAAAAACCTTATCCCTGACATTCCGGATAACCACCTGGAACTTGACAGCGCACACAGGGCACTACAGGCCCCCAGATCCGACGGATTGCCCAGAGATGTCATTGTTAAACCACATCACTATTCTGTCAAAGAAGCAGTCATGAGGAAAGCCAGATATTCAGATAACCTCACTTTGCTTGGTCACAAAATTCAAATATTCGCCGACCTGTCACCTTATACAGTCCAGAAGAGGCGCTCTTTCAAACCGTTACTGCAGGTGCTGCTCGATAAGGAAATCGCATATCGGTGGTCATTCCCTCTTCGTCTGAACTTTTCCTTCAAAAACAAGAATTTCTGCTTCTCCTCTTTCCAGGAAGGTGAACGACTTCTTACGCATCTCGGCCTGATACAGCTGGAACCTACACCTGCGCAAGCTAACCGAGGGGCCCCTTCTTCCGCCAAAAGACCCCCGCCTGCCAGCCCGCTGCAACAATCCTGGCTGAAGCAGGGACCCAAAAGATCCAAAGAAACCATGCCACCCTGAGCATATTTGCTTATAATCCTTTTTTTTTTTATTCTGACCTGGACTTCCCCCCTGCTTCTGGGGTGACGTTCTGGGGGAAGGACAGGTTGGGGCTTTCTCTTTTCCCCCTCTTCCTTGTAGAGGGTGGTAAAGGGGGGTCCCCCTTCCCCCACTGCACTAACTGATCGAGCATCTATGCATGTTGTTATTTTCATGTTAAAGTTGATATTAGTTATTTTTTACCTTTCATGATATTGGGATACTGACTTACTGGTAGAGGGAATACAAACTACTCTCATTAGGAGGGGAACATACAGTGTAATACCTTATTTGTCCCTGCTGCCTGGGGGACTTCGGCTTACTAGCCGGTCCCCCCCCCCCTTTTTTTTTTTTTTTTTAACTCCATACAATTACTTCCCCTGGAAGTTTGGCGATTGTTAGACCCCTCTCCATAATTTTCACATGTTGAAACTTTAATATCGACTGGGGATTAGTCACTACAGGGGACTCCGGCACTTTTAGATGATGGGGATGTTTTTGCCCCTCAATAGTTACAGATTTGAGGTGGGGGGGCTGTGGTGGACCCAATGCGCCTCGATTGGATCAGGAACCCACTTGGCGTACCTAGATCCTAGTCCGGATTTTCTACATTTGGAAAATCCGGAACCATGGGGGTTATGGTAGGTTTGGTGACTCTAAACCGACCTGGGGGTGGGAAGGGACCAGGGGACCCCTTTGTTTTCTTGAGCTACTCTTCTAGTTCCGGAATGATTCATCAGCAGGTCATTAATGTTCTTGTTCTTCCCTCCCTCCTTCTCCCACTCATCTCTTCTCTCTCTCTCTTCTCGATTGCTCTTAGTGGTGCTAGCAGGTCTCACGGACTTCCCAGGTCGTCTCTCTCAGGCTCTGGGTTCCCCGCTACCGGACCGTCAGGTTTTACTATGCCGTCTATCTCTACATGGAAGGGTAAGTCCCATAAGGATTGTATAGATCATCCCCCTCTGATCCATGCCTGATTCTCATACCATGCCCACTACCTTGAAGGTTATATCACACAACACTCAGGGCCTTAACTCCCCAATCAAACGTAGAAAAATCCTCCAATGCTATCACTCAATGCATGCCGACATCCTACTGCTGCAGGAGACACACTTCCCATCTACTTACAAGCCCACTTTTCTCCACCACAGTTATCCACAATTCTTCCTGGCCTCCGCGGAGAATAAAACCAAGGGGGTTGCGATCTGCTTTGCGAAACATATAAATCTCTCCCAACCTGAAACTGTTGTTGATCCCCAGGGCCGATATGTCCTAGTCTCCGGTTTCATTGATGGAGAACTCTACACCTTTGTATCCTACTACGCACCGAATAAAGGGCAAAAATCCTTTATGGAATCTCTGCTCACTACACTACATGAACATTTTAAGGGGACGGTTTTTATGGGCGGGGACACGAACATTGCATTTGACTCTTCCCTGGACAAGCTGGCAAACGGTGCGTCTAAACCCAAGCGTCCTTCTAAACAGAGCGTTAAATTAGCTGAATTACTTAATGAGGCAGGCCTGATAGACGTTTGGAGAGAGACCAACCCGCGTACTAAAGACTACACACATTTTTCAGCTCCACATAACTCCTTTGCCAGGATAGACCACATCTTCACCAGGGCATCCACGCTTCCACTCATTAGGAACTCCACAATCATTGACTCGTCGCTCTCGGACCACTCATTAGTTGCGCTGATCACATGTAAACCGACGGGCACCGGGAACCGACCACGCTGGCGTCTACGAGAAACCCTGTTGAACGACCCTATTCAATGCACTCTATTAGAATCTGCCATCCAAGAGTACTTTACCTTAAACGCGACGGATGAGGTTTCTCCTTCCATCGTTTGGGCGGCTCATAAACCGGTCATCAGAGGTAAACTGATTCAGTTAGCGGCACAACTCAGGGCGGAACACAGAGCTGATACAGTGAGACTTACGAAGGAGTTTCAGAAACTGGCAAAAGAACATAAACGCAACCCCAATCTAGATTCACTAGCCAAATTAGACACAGCAAGAGCTCTCCTAAATATGCAATTAACCACGTCAGCAGCGCAACATCTTAAATGGACTAGGGCCAAGTTTTACGCACAACAGGATAGGATTGGTTCCAGACTGGCAACTAAGCTTTCCCCTAAACCACGCACTCAGGCCTTCCCCAAGCTGAGGGTAACCTCGGGGGAACTATCTCAGAACCCGAGCAAGATAATGGACACCTTTAAACAGTTTTATTCTGATCTTTATAAACAGAACCCCAGCACATCCACAGCCAGGAGAGATAGGTTCCTTAATAACCTTAAGTTACCTGTGATGGATAAGGCACATATAGAACTTTTGGAATCCCCCTTCACACAAGAGGAGGTCCTGGATACTATTAAGAACCTTAAACTGGGCTCCTCACCGGGTCCTGATGGCTTCTCCACGGGTTATTATAAGACATTTGGGCATTGCCTAGCACCTCCTTTAACCAGAATGTTCAACTCTCTCAGGGATGGGGCCTCTTTAAACTCAGATTTAAATGCAGCATACATATCGGTGATACCGAAACCAGATAAAGACACTAGTGAGGTTGGCAATTATCGCCCCATATCTCTTATTAACAATGATGTCAAAATAATGACTAAGATACTTGCCAACCGCCTTTCCAGCTTTATCTCGTCATACATTCACAGGGATCAGGTAGGCTTCATCCCTGGGAGACAAGGACCGGATCAGATCAGAAGGGCAGTGGATATAATCTCTTTACTTCAATCTCATTGGGATGGGAACCCTGAACAAAAAGGTTTTCTACTGTCAATTGATCTACACAAGGCGTTTGACTCAATTGACTGGGCATATCTGTCTGAGATCCTTAGGAGATGGGGATGTGGCAAATACTTTCTTAATCTTATAGATTCCCTGTATTCCACTCCATCGGCACAAGTGCGCCTTCTGGGCAGGTACTCTGAGTCCTTTCCCATAAACAGGGGTACCAGACAGGGATGCCCTCTTTCGCCGCTTCTCTTTGCAATAGCGATCGAAACTTGAAAAGGAAAAAGACACTCACTGGGGATGATATTTTGCTGCTCACCCCTGGGATGTAAAAACAAAAAAGGAAAAGGTCCCCCCAAAAAGGAATTGGTGGGGTTTTTAGGCAGCGTTTAGAAAATAAGTTCTCTGAGAGGTATTGTTGTATTCAAAATATGAATCTTTATTGGATTAAAGATGTCGCATGTGACATATGGGTAAAGATAAAAATAGGAGACATGGGTCCCAAATGGATAAAACAATACAGAAATTTTAAAACAGATTTACACTAACAGACAAAAAGCTTTTACATCAATGTAGTTTTACATAACCAAATGTTGGGGGTAAAAGTAAACCTGACGCGTTTCGACCCGTTTTTAGTGAGGGTCTTCCTCAAAGGTAATTTCGTCTGTTTAAGAAAGGAAAGGGTAAGAACAATGCATTGTAACAGTATTTCATTTGCATATGTTGATCTCCAATTAGCCTTTCATTTCACATAGTATAATATCATATTATGCTGTGGAATATTTACCTGGTGTGTAAATTTTTTCTATGAATTACTCCTTTATGTGTGATGGGGTTCTCTCTGGGTCGGTGCGCTCCAGGTCCCAGGCGGCGTCCCGCTATGGCGCCCCCAGCGGGCGTGCGGCAGGTACGGCGATCAAAACAACGGGGCCTACGAGAGGTCACATCCAATGAATCGGCTACCCACGGGTCCGTGTGTGGGCCAGACGGGTAGAGGGAGGGAGACGGGAGATAGGGGGGGAGGGGAAAGGGGGAGGAGAAATGGAGGTGGGTTTCCTTGAGGTCCCCTGTTCTGCACACCTGTCATGGGATCCAAGATCATATACTTAGATATATAGCATAGGGGATTGCCATATCGACTAGACGATGTCTAGTGCACTTGAAACAGTGATGGAGAGAAATGGAATTTCTAAGGTAAAAAGGTAAAAAAGTGGTTGTGCCGTTGATATACTTTTTAAATAATGCCAGTTTGTATATTACTGTATCTAGACTCGTGGTTAAAGATGGGAAAGGGGGAGAAGATGAAGGGGGAAAAAAGAAGTGAGGGAGGGTGAAGAGGTGTGGAAGTGGAGGGAGGGAAGGGCAAGGGGAAAGGGTAGGAACTAAAAGGGGGGTAAGAAGGGGTCAAAGGGGGGGGGGAAGGGGGGGGGAAGAAGGGGAGAACAGGGGAGAAAAAATGAGGGAAAAAGAGGGGGGGGGGGGGGAGAAGGGAGAAGGAAGGGGGGGGGAAAGGGAAGAAGAGGAGGAGGGGGAAAGGGGGAAGAGAGGAAGGAACCAATACATGGCATGCACATGTATAGGTAGACATAGGGATGCTGCAGCATCCACATGGATAGAGCGAGAGAAAATGGGATAGGGCAGTGGGGGGACGAGGAAAAGTGTGGTATGAAAGTGAGGAGTGAGGGGGAGAGGGGGGGAAAAGGGGGGAAAAGGGGGAAGAAGGAGGGGAAGAAAGGGGAAAGGACGGAAAGGGGTAGAAAGAGAGGGAGAAAAAGAAGAGGGAGGTAAGGGGGAGGAAAGGGGAAGGGGAAGATATAGGGGGAGAGGGGAAATAATGGGGGAAAGGGATAAACTGTTGGGGACAATGGAAAAGGGGGGGGAGGGAAAGGGAAGGGAGGTGAAAGGGTGAGTGTAGAGTGGGAAATAAAGGGGTGTTGTTGTGATGTCGGTCAGAACGCTGATACTCAATAAGGTGCTGTGCTAGTAGTGCTGGGAATCACTGGATAAAGGGATCCTAGAGTGGGGGTGT